>CM060684.1:43527410-43684154 GCA_030686995.1 Artemisia argyi
ACTTCGTTTTTGTATAGAACAAACTTGTCTATAGCTTCATCTTTACATTTTAACAAGTAAACATAGCAATACTTTGTACAATCATCAATAAACGTGATAAAGTACTTATTGCCACCTTTTGTGGGTAGTGATTTCAAATCACATATGTCAGTGTGTATCATATCAAGTGGTTCGGTTTTTCGATCAACCGATTTGAAAGATGCTCTTGTAAGTTTGGCTTCAACACAAGTTTCACATTTATATTTTGAGTCAATATGGAAATTAGGTATGCAGTTAAATTTAATCAAACGGCGCATTGAATTAAAATTTACATGTCCAAGACGGCCATGCCACACATTAGAAGACTCAATCAAATAAGCAGAAGAATTCATTTTATTGATATCATTCTTAACAACCATTACATTGAGTTTAAACATACCATTCAGGGCATATCCCCTACCAACATACATTTGATTCTTAGAAAGAACAAACTTATCAGACTAAAAAACAAGACGAAAACCAAACTTGTTCAACAGCCACCCAGACACAAGATTCTTGCGAATCTCTGGAACATACAAGACATTAGTCAACTTGAGCTCTTTCTCGGATGTCATCTTCAGGATTACATCTCCTTCGCCCTTGATATCAGCAGTTGCAGAGTTGCCCATGTACAACTTGTCTCCATTGTCAACCGCTCTGAAAGAGTGAAACATACTCTTATCAGCACATACATGACGGGTAGCCCAAGTATCAACCCACCATTCCCTGTTGTTGGAACCTACCAGGTTAACTTCAGAGATCATGGCAATGATGTCAGAAACCATAGCAATCATGTCCACATCATTCACCATATTTGCCTCGCGTGGAGTCACCCGCTTCGGCATCTTACAGTTAGTAGCACGGTGACCTGGCTGGTCACAATTGAAACACACCCCTTGGAACTGCTGTTTCACAATTGCAGGTTTAAGAGCAAGGTACTCAGACGTCCCTTTGCCCTTCTTGTCATTCTTTCCTTTCCCCTTGCCTTTTCCCTTGACATGAGACTTTGAAGATGACGAAGCATGTTCAACCAGATTTGCCTTGGCAGAATCAGGCGTATAAGTGTTTTTCTGAGCCAGCTTGTTGTCCTCTTCAATACGAAGACGAACAACCAAGTCTTCAACACTCATCTCCTTTCGCTTATGCTTCAGGTAGTTCTTGAATTCTACCCAGCTTGGAGGTAACTTTTCAATGATAGCAGCAAATTGAAAAGTTTCACTCAAAGTCATTCCTTCAGCATGAATGTCGTGTAGCAAAATCTGCAGATCTTGAACCTGACTCATCACTTTCTTTGAATCATCCATCTTGTAATCCAAAAAGCGTGCTACCACGAACTTCTTTGTACCAGCATCCTCAGTTTTGTACTTGCGTTCCAATGACTCCCATAATTCTTTGGCAGTCTTGGTCTTGCAGTACACGTTGTACAAAGAGTCAACCAAACCATTCAGAACATATTTGTGACACAAAAAATCTGAATGCTTCCAAGGCTTGCACAACCTGTTGATTAGAGGATTGACCTTCCGCAGGAGTTTCCACTTGAGGTGGGTTCTCTTTTAAGAACCACGCAAGGTTCAAAGTAGTGAGATAAAAGAACATCTTCTGTTGCCACCTCTTAAAATTCTGCCCATTGAATTTTTCTGGTTTCTCAGCATGATTAACAACTGTGTTGGTCACTGGCGCACCGGACACATGCACAGTAGTAGTCCCAGGAGGAGTAGTGTTTGTCTTCCTGAAAATCAAACACAAACAGTTAAACAAACTGTTGCAAATCGGTATCTACTTGTACCAGATCTGACTCAACGAAACTCTATCTTGGTTTCGATAAATCAGTTAATAGAAACTCAATCTTGGTTTCAATAAACTGATTAGAACAACTGCTTAAAAAAAATGTTATAGATCTGTACACCAAATCTGTAAATTAAATCTGTTTAATTAAAACTGATTTCCAAAGAAACACAACAAGGTCTCGATAGAAAACAGTTTATAAATCTGTTAAAATAATTAATCCGATTTAAACAAAGTGTTTTAATTCGGTTAAACCGAATCTGTTTTAAGACTGCAGGAAACGGTGTACACTTTTATTAATAAATCAGATTACAATAAATAATAAAATTAACAGAATGTAAATAACAGAAAATAAAATACAGACAGAATGGAGTAGAAGCAGAAGACAGACACTATATAACGTAAATTAAATGAAAGCAGTAAAAGCATGAGGCTAGTGTTATACACGATTCCCTTAAAACAGATTCGCCGTCTGTTTCCCAGGGTACAACTTACAAAGCTGTTGCATAGCCGGACTTGACTTACTTGCCTGAAAGATCACGAAAACCTGTGTGCTTCTGATCGAAAAGAATGCTGGAAATCGGCTGCAAGAGTTGCGTTTTTCTGTGTATTAAAACCGAATGAGGTATGGCTTTATTTATAATAAAAAGCTGTCTTGTCCTCCAAGACTAAATAAACACCATAATTAACAAATCTGTTAACTTAAAACACGATTTGCATATATTATATTTACACAACAATATTCTGTAAACTTTATCTAAAAGTTTCAAATCCATTCCTAAAATAGATTTGCAGAATTAATGGAAAAGATTAACCCGAACCGACAGCAAAAAGATATGCACGTATGCGAGGCTTCGGAGCTGCATTCGTGTCCGCAGGTCGCGCGGGCTCGCATGAGTTCAAAAGCTTCGAACTCATTTTGGCCAAGAAATCCCACAATCTGCACCCCCCTGCGCGCGCGCACGTAGGAGTGGGAGCATAGCTCACCTAAATGAATTTGGAAGCAAATACCAACAATTCCTTATAAACAAGCATTCACTTCTTGTTTTGGGCGATGTGGGACTTTTCCATTTTTGTGTTTCACGTGCCTCACTTTGAGACACGATATCTCATTCATTTCAACTCTATTTTGGACATTCTTTAGCTCGTTGCGAAGCTCTCTTGGAGGAGAACAAAACGCCCCCAAGTAACACAAATATATGTAACATATATATACATTAAATAATGTCCAAAAGTTTGCAAAAAACACTTTGCAAAACTAATTTTTCCAACAGAAAGTATCGTACACTTGTATTGATTTACTCAAATGTTTAAAAAACACCCCAAAGAAAGACAACAGAAACAACATTTAACGACATCGTTTTCCTAATTGAAATATAATATCTTCTTTTACACATTGTTGGTTCCTTCGAGTGATGACGTACAATCATACCATACAACATCATATAACTGGACGGAGTCGACAACTACAAAGGCGTAAGAGATTAGAAAGTCAACGCATATTAGGAGTTTATAAACGTGGCTGATATTTTATTTTTAATTAGCAAAATTTGAAAAGATGTCAACAAGATACTCCGTATTCACGATCATGGATTGGCAGCTGAAAAGCACATCTTAGAGTATAATTTGGTAAAAAGAAAAAGAAATATTTAAATATCATTTTAAATACTTTTAGATGTACATACTTTTTTAAACATCTTTTTACTCTATCTTAAATTCACTAATTTTATATCATAATGGGTAAATTACATAAGGATGGTAGTTAGGCGGGCAACAAGCTGCGCCGCCACCACTTTCTGAATAGAAAATACAAATCTGCTAAAAACAAACCCCCGCCCTTGGGGGTGGAAAAGTTGTTGTGCACTACGCGCTGAACCTGAGCCAAAAACTGCACCGCCTCCGTTGCCAAGGAACTGAACGTGACGAAGGCCAAGGGAACGAAAACATGCTGATTATCCTCACACGCTTTAGCGTGCTTTTCCACTTTCTTGGATTCAGCTCTCATGACCGCTTGCCCGGCCACAAACCCACTATCCAGAAGCCCAACTAGGGGGACACCCCGGTAAGATCAACACACGCATGTTTCCTACCTTCCCAACCAAAAACTAAGACGTCTGCTGGGCGCAAGGTGGACCTCCCCTCCGCGGGGTCTGTGAGAAAATTAACTGACGCCTCTTTTCTTGCGGAGAACCCCGCTCTCCTAAGGATGTCTGCCAATGCATCCCGGACAAAATCATGCCGATATTTAAACCCTGGCAATTCCTTACAATGTAACGCATGTTACCCATACTTATCAAGGCATGCTTTGCGGCAGACCAGGCAATTTTCATCATCGGGGAAAATGGGGATCATCAGCCGGTATTTAAGGATTGCCCTGTACTCTACTGCCGACATTCGTTGCCCCAATCCTTTGATAGGTAACACAGTAAGGAAGTCCTGGGCGTGAGGCTTTTTCAGGCATTCCAAGACGGCCTTCTGACGGGCGGACAGACGGAATTCCTCCTCCAAACTTTGTGCGATTCGGCTATAAAGAGCATTCGCCAGAGTTTTCTGTGGCTTATTGGGGGCGGTGTCCTTATTAAAGAAACCGCCAATATCAAAGTCAGGAAGGGATCGTTGCAAAGGGTCAATAGCACCAGAATAATCCGTGTCAACGTGAGCAACCCCACTGTTACGTAATATGTGGTCTTGCAGCCCCTAGGACTCGGATCTGGAAGCCACAAAAGCATAGGTAGCCTCGTCTCGGGCTGAGGAGAGGCCTAACCCACCAAGTCGAAGCGGCAAAGTCGCAACCCGCCACTGGAGGTCCCCAAAAAACGCCCCCCCCCCCCAGACAACAATGTCTTCTATGGCCTCCCGAAGGCCTTTGTCGAAACAGGAAACAACATTTTCCACAAAGGGAGGCTGACAGGTACGCAAACCGAAGAGCAACTTGGCCACACCCATACATGATCAAAGCAATAGAAGCTTTCTTTGGGGATCCCGCAATCTCGGGAGGAGCCCCATGAGGTCAACAGCCCGCGCTGCCCTTTTAGCAGATATATCACTTATGAAACCGGCGTCGCAGCTAACTGCCCCACCAAGCAGTTTGACCCCCCGCTCCGGTCTACCAATGTCACTAGGAAACAGACCTGGCCGGATCTTCCCCCCATCACACGACGGCCAGAAAACCTCAGTTTTTCTAATATTGAGCTGGAGCCCTAGAGATGACCGCTCCCAGCTAATAATGTCAAGTGCTTGAGCCACCTGAACAGAATCCCCGATAATAGTCCCGTCATCTAAGTACCAAGCATGGAAGGGAAGGGCGCAGTTATCCTGTATCTTTAGCACGAGGGGGTGTAAAGCTAAAGCAAAGAGCAAGGGCCCCAAAAGGTCCCCTTGCTGAACCCCAGCGTAGGCCCCAAGACGCTCATTCCTCACATACAACCTAGCTGGCTGAGCATACAGGAACTGAACCCATGGGAAAATGGAAGGGCAGTGACAATGAAATTCCCGTAACAGAGCAGAACGATCAATAGCATTGAAAGCGTTAGAAAAATCAATTGTAAGCATAGCAAGCGAGCCATCATCAAACCTGTTGGCACTATGAAGCACAGCCTCCGCCCCATTTGGAATCCCAACCCTAAACTGAAAGTCCCCTAAATATTTAACAGCTTCTTTCCCCACTTTCTTCATGGCCACCTTAGAGACCAGTCTCCTCTATATGGCCCCAACGACAATAGGGCGGATTCCATTGTCAGGCTTAAGCAACGGAGTGAGGGGAGCCGAAGCAATATATTCTGCGAGCACCTTGGGGCACAACCCCCCAGCTACAGATTAACCAACTCAGTGATAACAGCTATCAACCCAGATGCCGTAGCTGTCCCTTCGCTACCAAGGGCATCCATCAAGTGTTGAGCCCGCAGGCCATCACGCCCACAAGATGTCCCTTTCGGGAACGATTTCACACACCGGTAAATGCACTCATCTTCCACAGTTAAGGCCGGTTGGGTCAGGGGTAAGGAGGGGAGATTAGGAGGCGGCACAATGGGGTGCTTGTCAATAAGATCTTGCATGGTAGATTCCCCTTGGGGGGCGACCCCATTGGAGCACAACACTTTAACCGCTATAGTGAAGTGACCATCACTAACCATCCTAAGGCACTGCTTGACGTTGGGGTTGACCTCATCGGATCCCTCCGCTGAAGCTGCCCTTGCAGGGAGGACCCTTCCCCCTCCATCGGGAAAAAACAACGCAACCAAATCCACAAAACCAGAACCATCTTTCCACATAGATAAAGCCTGTCGAATGCTGTCACATTGCAAGGACTTACGGTTCCCAGACCTTCTCTCCTGCCTAGAAGATGGAGTAACAACTTTGAGAGTACAACGAGGGAAAAGCAAAAGCTTGACCTAGTTTCCAACAGAACCCGGAGAGGCCACAACCTTACGAATGGCACCTGCTAAAGCATGCACAAAAGCCATACGACAACTGGGGGGATGCTTTTAACAGTCCTAACTGGGAGAGAGAAAACCCGATCCAGGAGGGCGACGTCACCCACCACACAATCCGTTTTTCCTTGTTCAGGCTCCATTTCAGGGTCCATAAGCATCGGAATCCCCACAATGTAATCCCCAGTTGACCCAGAAACCCCATAGAATGTGAAAACACCATCGGGATGGTGACACCCTCTACTAAGGGCGTGCATCCTCATACATCTCCCGCATAACCAATACCCAAAAGTCTGCAGGGTTTCCCCAACCGTGGAAAACAGATCAAAGTCTCTGCAAAGCACTTCCTTAGAGAAATCCCTGCGCTCGTCATCCTTGAAATGGAACTGCTGAAGGTGTGGGATCTGTCTGTTGTAACCTCCAGAAAGGGGCACAACCACACCCCGTTGGAGCTGGTAGCAGCACCCCCATCAGTGCCTTTCAAAGCATTGCGCTTCCCCATCGCCGGACCCATATGAAACCGAAAAATATCCCCCAGGAAAACAAAACAAGGAACCCCCGTCTCAAGATGAGAAGGAGACCGCAAACAAACCCACCGAAGAACCAAAGGAAAGGGAAGCAACTTGCAATTGTCCGCCCCTCTCAGGATACGAAATCGAGAGGGTTTTGTTGGAAAACAGAAAAAAAAAATGAAATTAAACTTATGGGTTTTGTTGGTAATTACCTTGTGAATCCATTAATTTTTTTAATTTGGAAAATGGGAGGGTAATTGATTTGAATTTAGGGTTTTGATGTTTTGATGTAGGGGAAAAGAGTGAATGGCGAATACAGTTGAAAATCAGTTGAAAAAATAAATCAGGTGAAAATATAAAAATTAAATTTTATTTTTTTATATTTTTTAAAAGTGTTTTATAATTTACAAAACATGTTGTTGACTTTCTAAATCAAACTTTGATTTTAAATAGTTTTATTTGTATTATAGAATATATGTGATGCAAAATATATAAATGAATTGTGTTTTAAATATATTTTCATTCGGTATAATTTTTATAAAATGTTATAAAAGCAAAAATATTTAAGGTTGAAGTTTCGATTCAAAAAGTCAAATTGAATTTATATTTTGAGACGGACTGAGTAATATACCATGCTTCCCAAACAAAACTCATGGTTGTACACGATTGAAAAAAGAGAAAAAGTAGAAGGCTACTTTTTGAAAATAAAATAAAGTAAGGTCGGTTGGTTTGTTTAGTGACGATATATAAATATAAAGAAAGAGGGTGGGGGTATTATAGAAACACAGAAACAAAGAATCGCAAACCCTAGATCGATGAGATCAGAGATGAAGAAGGATGATCGCTGGACGGATGACTATTTTAAGCATCTCGGTGCAATGACGATGCTGGATTTTGTACGTTTTAATGCTATGGTGGCATTTGATAACGGAATGAACGGGCATAGTAGCGGGATGTCCAGGCGGGAATTTGCTCTTTTAACAAGCGAATCGGGTATGGATGTTCTTGCACCAGAGTTACTCAAGTTGGAGGCAAGCGGCAACAAGAACAAGAAGAGTGATGATGATAAATCTGAAAGCAGCAACAAGAACAAGAAGAGTAAGAAGAAGATGGAAGGGGGTGAATCTGAAAGCAGCAACAAGAACCAGAGCGAAACTGACATGAAGAAGATGATGATTGAACATGCAGGAGGTTATAGATTCCGGCTAGATCCTACGAATCCTGAGGTTCAAGCTAAAATTGCCGAGATGACAAAAGAGTCTATGAGAAGAGCCATTTTAAGGGAGAAAAGTCGACAAGCCGCAGCCAAAGCCCAAAGCCGCGACGATGCACTGATTGTTAATTAGCTTCCTTCCTTCTTTCCTTATAATATACCTATGTGACTCTGTCTGTATGTCTTTGTATGTGTTTTAGAACTTCAACTTATTATTGTCTTAGTTATATAATCTTCACTTTGGCTTTGTTGTTGTATGTTTTTGCCTCCTGCCTGCCTGCCTAAATCATTCATTTAACACAGTCATCATATATGTTTACAACAGCCTACCTAGCTATGTCGGCTACCAGCTAGGTTTACCATACTTGCATACTTTACTTTGATTGTACTTCTATTGGTCCGTTTAACCTTTGAACTTGCTTGTTCATTGCTCGTTTCAAGACATCTACGGTTCACCTTCTATGCTATCTAAAATGCTTTTACATGTTCACTCAGGTTTATATAAATTATTATAAACAGCTTCATATGCTATGGTAGGGCCCATAGGAATGCTTTCTTAGTTAGGATTAGGGCTTCTCACATCACATGTGTGGCAAATACTCAGCTGGTTTCCTGTGGTTGGGTCAATTCGGTTTTTGTTATATGTATGTGGGTAGGCATTCTAAACCGTATGGACCATAGGTCACATGATAATGCAGGGCCTTAAACTCATGGGAAGTGGTCGTGATGATTGGTTTGCTTTAAGTGTAAAAAGTGCAGATTAGACAGCTTTGTAAGGTATGGAAGACGCCCGTAGAAATGCAATCTTAGTTAGGAATAGGGGTTCTCACAAGCACGGCATTTGTTTTACAGGTCAAATAGTATGGCAACTTTTGCTGCATTGGGATACTGGTTTCATGTGTTTGGGTCGATTGCAGGGGTGGAGCCAGGATTTTTAGGTAAGGGGGGCCGGCCTTGTTTAACGCAAAAAGTCATAGTGATAGATATCGCCTCAAAATTAATCTATACTGTTCTCTTTTATTGTCTAAGTTATTCACTTATCAATTTTGTAGACAGGTCTATAGAAAAAGGGTGTTGAATGTAAAAAAAACTAGTAGAAAAACGGCTTGTGTTCTAGTAAATAACTAATGAATGGAGTGGGTTGATTAGGGTGGCTCAGCACCCAATAGTCACCCTACTAGCTCCACCCTTGGTCGATTGGGTTTGGCTATATATTTATGGAGTAAGCATTGTGTACCGTACGGACCAAAGGTCACTTTGATAATTTTAGCTTCATATGGTATGAGAGGGGACCCATTTATGATTGTAGGGTTTGTACATTGTTAGTATTAGGGGTTCTCACAAATGTGGGGTTTGTTTTACTGGTCAAATGGCATGGAAACTATTGCTGCAGGGTTGCTGGTTTCGTGCAGTTGGGTCAGCTGGGTATATTGAGTAGGCATTAAACCATCCGGACCAAAGGTCACATGATAATGCAGTGCCTTAAACTCATGGGAAGTGATCTTTTTTAAGTGTTATATTTACTGATTAAACAGCTTCATACGGTATGAAAGAGACCCATAGGACTGTTATACTTGTTATACTTGCAGGGACTGTTAGTATTAGTGGTTCTCACAAATGTAGGTTTTATTTTACGGGTCAAATAGTATGGTACCTATTGCTTCAGGGCTGCTGGTTTGTATGCATATGGGTCAATTGGGTCAAATAGTATGGAGTAAGTTTAAGTCATAGGGACCAAGAACATGATAATTCAGGGCCTTAAACTCATTGGAAGTGGTTGTAATTAGTTTGCTTAAAGTGTACAATTGCTGCTGGACTGAATAATTTCATGTGGTCTCTGATTGAGATTGTGTTATCAGTAAATGGAGGTGTGTAGATGTTCGGAATGTCCTATAAGGTTCTTTCAACCTATACTAAACACAGACGTTGGATATATGCCCTTATGGTAAATTTCAACTGTAGGCCTAGGAACGACGAGAGTCCAGCTTGCATGTTCTCTTTACAGTTTGATATATTAATTACAAATGTCAAGGGTGCAATCTCACTAATTTGGAATTAATTATAAGCATCACTGTAGAAGACCTATAGAAGAAGTTAATGTATTTTCAATTTGTGATTTGTATAAGCTTAATCCCAAGTCATGATGATTTCACAAAACACTAATCTGAATATTACTGGTGGTAAAATTGGTTCGTCAAATGACCCTGCTATTTGACATTTTTCTAGTTTAAGTTCATTCAGATATGGAATGAATTGAAACAGTCTTCTCTTATCGTGTATTAAAGAATGTCTATATACTACTAACGTCATTACTGGAATGAAACAGTTATCCCTAGAAACGAAATAGAAAACGGTACAATCATAAATTCAATATGATGATGCCCTATGGGTGAGTACACTGAGATGTGATGGTAGAGTAGTACGATATGCAGCAATGACGATCGAGATGTCTACATCCCGCAAAAAATAAAGGTTTTTATTGTTTATTCGTGCTTCAAGTCTCCAACTGACCATCAGAACCACATACAAATTTGACAATGTAAGCAGCTTCATTGCTAACTTTGCAACCATTGCTCTTTGCTCATTAGTGATGGTTCCTTAGCTAAATTGGTTCATTTCTGTGCAAAAATATTGGATGTCACGTGTTTGACCCAACTCTCTTCCCATATGTTTTTACAAAAGGTTTCACCACTACTACTTATATTTTCGGAAACTCTTTTGGTTGTGAACTTTTTGGACATAATTAAAAGTTTTTTATTTTATTTTTTATGTATTTATTTATGTTTTTTTGAACGGCAATTTATTTCCAAACAACCAAACCAAATACAAACAATGGCATCCACTTTATTAAGAGAGGACGGTGCAATAACTCAAATGAAACTCGCCACTCCTACATGGAGCTCTTCATGGCTAGCCACTGCACCGCCCCCCTCCTCATCTCTCCTCACTTGGTTCTTGCTCATCTGCACGGCGAATCACATCCCCTCACATTTTGTACATTTTTTTTTTTTTTTTTTTTTTTTTTTGTGAGTGAAAAATAAAATAAATGTGTAAGTGGTGGGCCCGAAATGAGTAAGTTGAGGTTAGTTGTTGGTGAGGGAGGAGGGGTTTAGATGTAAAGAGAATGTAAGGTGATGTGGCACCCGTGGGCCCCAAATGAGGAGATGAAGCTCCTCACTGCACCTTCCGCTCTAACAAGATACGTAGTACTTTTTATAGTGGACCCAGAAAAGAAATACACAAATCTTTTTTGCTAACTCCAAAAGAAACTAAGACAAAACATACTACTCTAATATGATACCATACAAAATAGAGCATATGCTCCCCAAATGAAAGAACTACACATCCACTGTCACAATTGAATAATGGCCCACGAACTGATCATAATCCAAACCATGTCAAAATATTTTTGTAGCAGAAAGGGACTGAGGCAAATATACTGCAGACAGATTATAGACCCAACTGAGCAAACAGCCATAAAACTGCAGAACCCATTAGCCACTGAAAACCGACTACTGTGAAGTCCCAAGTCCCATTGACGCACCAAGTCAAAAGAGGACTTGATACAAACTAAACCCACAACAAACAAAGCAGGTAATTAAAGGTTGAACCCGACTCGACGTGTTTTACTTAGCATTAACAAATGACCCGTTTCAGCTGGACCTGTTTTAACATGTTGCCTGAACAAAGCTTTCTTTGAGGCGAGTTCTTTTATGGGGGCTTTCCGCTCCCCATGATGACAAAGCTTCTCTTTCTTTCAATTCAGACTATAGTGATTACGAAAAAAGAGTGAAATCACTATCCTACTCCCATAATTGCACTGCTCTTGGTTACTTCGTTTCCATAGTTGTTCACCCTTTGTTCCTTCCAGTTGAAACAAACCCCCAAAACTTTAAAGAACTAATTGAATGTAATTCCCAGCAGATCCAATCCTCACAAATGCAGGATGTGTTAGCATTATTTTCCTAAAGGGCCAAATTTCACCTTGGGGTTCCCGAATTGGAGATATGCTTATTGGAGTTCCTTCATGCAGTCATGTCTTCCATGCACCAAAGGCACAAAATGTGGACCGTCCGTTTACCATTTGTCATGAACAATGGGTTTCACCTACATTAAAGAATGGGTTCTCTGTTCGTGAGGATCCACCGTCTTCTAAACCACGTGGCGTGTTCATGTGGGAAGTTGTGTTAAAAGGCATTGAGTGCACCACACCACCACACAATTCTATGTTTCTGCTTAACTTACACCATAAACAAAAGAGTTTGTCATTGAAGAAAAGTGGCTCGGGGTCACCGCAATAGGGTGGGTCTGATGGTGTCAGGTGTTAAAAATCAGCATCAAGACATCAAATTTAAGAAAGAAGTCATGAGATGGTAATTAGTAGGCACAACAGTTGATCGTATGAAACTGGTAGTTTTGAGTGAAATATTCCGGTTTTTTTTTATGTGAAGTAATTGTTGGAATTATGATATCATGACAATCATATAAAATAAATCAAAAACATCAAGTGAGCATAGCGGAAGCAATTACAAGATCATATAATATGTAATTAATTAATCAAATATAAAAGTAAACATACATTTGTGATTCTAGCCCGAACAAGAATCAAATGCAATCTTCAAATCAAGAACCCTAATTAGGGTTTATGTGGATTATAAGAATTACCCCTTACCTCTTTTGTAATTCAATCCAAGAATCAAACAATAGTGTGTTTGAATCGCGTTCTTGAACACACGTACTAATTCAAGTAAAAGTTTATGCAAGTAAATTAAACACAAAACTTTTTAACTTAATGAAAATCGAATTCCTTGGAAGGGATTGTTGATGGATCGATTTTAGGGACAAGAAGAGAGAAAGAAAAACACCTATTATGTGTGTACAAGTTATGAGAAAACTAATAACCCATGAGGTGTTTATATACAAGTGAATACTTGGAGCTCAGGGTGTTGATATAAATAATGGAGGGAATTGCAAAAATCGTCCCTAAACTTTGGCCAATTTGCATGTTTCATCCCAGAACTGTTGAAACTGCAAAAATCGTCCCTGTGGCAAACTTTTGGGGCAAATATCGTCCTTTTGGGGCATATATCGTCCCAAATTGGTCAAACTTTAGGGACGATACATGCACACGGGCCAAACTTTAGGGACGACACATGCACACGGGCGAAACTTTAGGGACGATCCTTGCAGTTTCGAAATTTGTAGGACGAAACATGCAAATTGGTCAAACTTTAGGGACGATTTTTGCAATTTACTCTAAATAATGCCTTAAAACGTTATTAACATATATCGACATCTCTATGTTTTGATAATCACAAAACGTAAACTCATTGAACTACAAATTATGATGTAAACAAGTATTTCGTCGTAAATATTCACTTTAGCATCCAAATCACTTAAGGTATGAATAAACAAAGTGTCTAATGTATTTTATGATCAAAGGAATTTTTATCTTTACAAACCTTACATTTTTTAAAGTGGGACAAACATTTTTAAACTTATACAAAATATTTTTTTGTATTTATAAGAAATGTTTATTCAAAATAAATATTTTGAATTCAATTTTGTACCCAAAAAACGGCCATATTCTTCAAGAAAAACCTTCCCCACAAAAAGACAAAAATTCTGAAGAAATTTTTTTGTATTAGCCTGCCCCCTTAATTAATTAAGGGGACCAGCTAGTAAATTAAGGGGACCGGCCATACAATTAAGGGGACCGCCCACACTCCCAAACAGTATTTTTTCCCCTATGGTTCATTTCACAGATTTTTCTTACCTTTTGCACTCCAAAACTTTCTGTTCTAGATCTCCATCTCTATTCTCTAAATCCTTTGATCATACATACATAAATCTTTGTTTCAAAGTGATCCAAACATTATCCTCTCAAGTGCAAGAGAAGAATACTTCTATCCTCCAAGACAAGAAGTATTACAACTTGTTGTGACCTCCACATCCAAGTTGTTAGAAGATCATCCATTGTATCTATCTCTTTGTGTAATTAGTTGTGAATATTTGATAGTAGATAGTTTTGCTTGGTGTATAGATAGTGTGATTGGTTAGTAGATTGTTGTGAAGAAGAAAGTTAGGAAGTAGATAGTTGTGAAGAAGATAGGTGTGAAGTAGATAGTTTTGAAGAAGATAGGTGTGAAATAGATAGGTGTGAAGAAGATAGTTGGGAAGAAGATAGTTGTGAAGATAGATAGGTGTGAAGAAATTGTGTAGAAGTTGTGATTAAGTTGTGACGAAGTTGTGGTGTGTAAATTTTTCTCCGCCATAAGGGAGCTTGTTGACATAGTGAAGAAAACTCTCGAGTAGGTGACTCGGGGAGTGGAGTAGGGCAAGGAAGGTGTCCTTGTAGCCGAACCACTATAAATGCTTTGTCTCGCGGTTTGATCTTTCCATCTCTTACTTATTATCTTGCTAATATCGTTATTACTTTCGTAGACATAGACGTATATTTATATAGTTGCTCATATAGTACTAGTGTTGATTTCACTTTAAGATCAAACAAAAGTTTCATTCACTAAACAAAGTCTTTACAATCAAACTAAAAAGATAACATACATATAATTGATCATTTCGATCAAGTATAGTTTTCATACAACATATAATTAAGGATTACATAATAAACGTTTACTTACTTATCTCTCGTATATAGCTATAATTGTTTATATTATGCATGTATTGATTTTACATACTTAGCTTACATTATTATTATTGTTCATACTTTGATATAGTTGTTTATATTGTTCAAGATTTGAGTTCACATAAGATCGAATCAAAGTTTTAAAAGTAAACAAAGTTTTATAACTAAACTAAGTTTTCATAATAAAATTAAAAAGACGTAAAACTATTCAACCCCCCCCCCCCCTTTCTAGTTTTCCACACAAGGCACAAAGGAGGTGGGGAGACCCCCTTGGCCGATCGGTCACACATCCCTCAAGGGGATTCCGGAACCTTCTCTTTTTTCCAAATATTCACAATTATTACTTTCCTAATCTTCGTCTAACGGTTGTCAGTCATTCTCCGTTAAATACTAACGGTCGTTACTAGTTTTGTGTTTATTAACAATTACATATAAAATTTATAAATAATTATTCTTTTACTCTTCATACGTATTGTGTGCAATCCCGTGATCTCGAGTTCGATCCTAATACACAACTATTATTATAATGTCTATAAAACTAACAGCTCCCACTTAGACATATAATAATAGTGTGATCACATCGGTTAGCGTCTTGCAACACGCCGATGCCTATAGTACAACTCGAGTAAGGCTCCTGGAAAACCTTTTAATGATTTCTCATTATTATTATCCCTTTGTTTCTAATACTACGTTAATAAGGATATGGATCTAGGTCATTCCTTATTTAGCCATTCTGTTTCTCGTTGTTAGAGATTGACAAGATTACCAAATCTTCTGAACCTTTCAGGAAAGACCTTGGGCGTGGCCACGCAAACACCTTGACAACCCTACGAGGGGCCCAACATTATTAAACTTCAAAAATTAATTTGAAGAACAAATTCTATATTGACTATAAGCAAAACACACAAACTTTGTAACACTTCCGAAAACAACCCTTATGACTACCAGTTACGTGTAGCGTTAAGTTGTTCCACAAAAAATGTACTACATTCATGACCGTTATCTTGTATCTCAAGTCTGAGGATAACTTCTTATGATTTACTTAATGACAAGATCCATAAAGTAACATCATATAGTCGGGATAAGTCCTATATTCAGTATCATCGAATATCATCTGAAATGGCATGACTACGCATCAATATACTTTAAGTATATTATACCAACCTTCAGATTTGTCTTAATTTAATAATATTCCCATATTATTAACTGACAACGGACAATTTAGAATAACTCTTATTCATGAATTTAAACATGCAAAAATTGGACAACAACAATTAATAATAGAAATAAACATACCAAAATACTTTATTTCATTAAAATAATAATTATTTACAATATTCTTTATCCAAATACTAATCACAGTTATGCATGAAACTACTAGCTAATTTAAGCCCAATTCTATTGGCTAATTCATAAAGCTTTTCTTTCGCCAAAGCCTTAGTGAACGGATCAGCTAAGTAATCATCTGTGTGAACTTTCAGCAGATTTATTTCACCTTCGTTAACCTTTTCACGAACAAAGTGATACTTCCGTAGAAAATGTCTGGTGCCTCTCATGACTCCAGGTTCATTGGCAAATATGATTGCAGCAGAATTGTCACAATACATATTAATAGGTAATTAAATTGAAGGCATAACACCAAGCCCTGAAATGAATTTCCTAATCCACACAGCCTCTGTAGCAGCTTCCGAAGCAGCAATGTATTCAGCTTCTGTCCCATACATCGCAATTGTACTCTGCTTTTTGCTCTTCCAGTCTACTGCTCCTCCATTGATTACAAAGACATAACCCGTCTGAGACTTCGAATCATCTTTATTACTTTGAAAGGACGCATCACAGAAACCTGTAACACCAAGTTCTGCAGCTGGTTCTCCACCATCTACCAAAAACATATCTTTTGTATTTCTCAGATACTTAAGAATATGCTTAACAGCAATCCAATGTTTTTCACATGGATTCTGTTGAAATTGACTGGTGATATTTTGAGCAAACGCCACATCTGGCCTTGTGCATTTTACCGCATACATAATAGATCCTACAGCCGAAGCATAAGGAACTTTACTCATGCGAGCCACCTCAGCAGGTGTTGAAGCACAAAACTCATCACATAAGCCATGTTTTACTTCCATTGGCAAATATCCTTTCTTGGAAATTTGCATATTGAACCTTTTCAACATTTTGTCAATGTAAGCAGTTTGACTTAATCCAATTAACTGCCTTGATCTATCTCTATAGATTTTGATTCCCAGAATGTATGCAGCTTCTCCTAAATCTTTCATAGAAAAACACTTTCCAAGATATGCCTTAACTTTTTGCAAACTTGGAATGTCTTTTCCCATGATCAATATGTCATCAACATATAAAATTAGGAAAATTACATTATCACTCCCACTAGCTTTGTGATACACACATGGCTCATCAAGATTTTGAGTGAATCCAAACTTTTTGATCTCAGCATCAAACCTCTTGTTCCATTGTCGTGATGCTTGCTTCAATCCATAAATGGATCGTTGAAGTTTGCATACATGATTTGGAAACTTAAGATTTTCAAACCCTTCTGGTTGTGCCATATAGATGTCTTCATCTAGATGACCATTTAAGAAAGCGGTTTTCACATCCATTTGCCATATCTCATAGTCATAGTACGCTGCTATAGCTATGAGAATCCTTATAGCTCTTATGTCTGCTACAGGAGAAAAAGTCTCCTCGTAATCAATTCCAAAAGTTTGAGTAAAACCTTTAGCAACCAGACAAGCCTTATAATTTTGTGCATTTCCATCCATGTCAGTCTTAATCTTGTAGAACCATTTACTCCCAACTACCTTGGCACCAGGAGGAAGGTCTACTTCTGTCTAGACTTCATTATCATGCATGGATTGTATTTCCCCATTCATAGCAGCTTTCCATTTTTCTTTTTCAGGACTATTAATGGCAGATCTATAACTAGTAGGTTCATTAAGATCCCCTACTATATTTTCCTCAACCTCTACATTAAGACATAGACGGTCAGGAGCTTTCACAGGTCGAGAAGACCTACGAATGGGAACTACTTCAACTTCCGGTGGAGGACCCAGACTTTCAGGTTCTATAGGAAGTTGGCTAGTGTTTTCTGAAGGTAATGCATTATATTTATCATATTCTAGATCATATACTCTCCCACTGACTTCTTGAGATACAAGATCACTTTCAAGAAAGTCTCCATACCTAGCAACAAACACTTTGTACTCAGGTGGGTAGTAAAAGTAGTAACCCATTGTTTCCTTTGGGTATCCTACAAAAATGCTCTTTACAGATCTTTGTTGGAGTTTATCTTGTGAGTCATGTTTAACATACACCTCACAACCCCAGACCTTTAAATAAGACAAGTTCGGAGCTTTTCCAGTCCACATCTCAGATGGTGTCTTATCAACCTTCTTTGTGGGAACCATATTCAAAATACAAACAGCTGATTAAAGAGCATAATCCCAAAAAGACAAAGGAAGATTAGTAAGATTATACATTGATCGAACCATGTCCAACAATGTACGATTCCTTCTCTCAGATACACCATTTTGTTGTGGAGTATATGGAGATGTGAGATTCTGGACAATTCCATTCTCAGTTAAGAAATCTTTAAAATCTTGACTAAGGTATTTACCACCTCGATCAGAACGAAGAGCTTTAATCTTCTTTCCTAATTGCAATTCTACTTCTGCTTTAAAAACCTTAAATGTTTCAAACACCTCATGTTTATGTTTAAGTAAATAAACATAACCATAACGGCTGAAATCATCTGTAAAAGTTAAGAAGTAGACGGCACCTTTCCTTGACACATGTCTAAGTGGTCCACACACATCAGTATGTATCAAACCAAGTAGATCTGAAGCTCTTTCCATATTCCCAGAAATACAAGACTCACACTTATCAAATGACTCATCATTGATATTTTTTAAAAGCCCATCTTGTTGCAGCTTTTGCATGCGAGTCTTGCCTATATGGGCAAGTCTACAATGTCAAAGGTAAGAAGAATTCAAGTCATACTTCATTCTCTTACTAATGCTGTACATTGAATTATTATTATTGTTGGACATACAATCATTCATATCAATTTCAAACACACCATTCACAGCAACAACATTAAAATAAAATACACCATTTAAAGAAACATGAATTTTATTGCCATCAATAGTATGAGTAAAATCAAGATCCAACAAACATAAAAAGGAAACAACACCTCTAATAATAGAAGGTGCATAATGACAATTGTTTAAAATCAGTATTAAACCAGAAGGTAAAACTAAATTAAACACTCCTATGGCTTCAACTGCTGCTTGTGCTCCATTGCCCACATGCAGAAATTGCTCCCCATAAGATAGTTTCATTTCCTCTCTAAACCCCTGTAGTGTATTACAAATGTTAATACCACATTGAGTATCATATACTCAGGAATTTAATTTATGAGATAAAGTAAATAATTGAATGACAAATAAGTTACCTGAAGTACTGGTGCCCATGTGCCTAGTCTTCTTAACCTTATTATTTCGCAAGTCATCGAGATAAAGAGGACAATTCCTCTTCCAGTGACCCATCACCTTGCAATAATGGCATCCTTGATCCTTCTTCGGATTATCCTTCTTAGGAGGGTTTTTTCTTAGGTTGAGGAGGTTGATAAGCCATAACTTGCTTATTCTTGTCAGCCTTAGCCTTACCCTTACCCTTCTTCTTGTTCGCATTTGGCTTGTTAATTCTACCCCCTTGAATAGCTAGTACTTGGAGTGTAGGAGCCTTTTGTGGTAAACCTTTCTCATAATCAATGAGCAGTGCGTGCAATTCACTTACTGTCTTCCCCATACGCATATTGAAGTTCCTCACAAAACCACTAAATTCCTTATTAAGGGATCTATTGATTAAGTTCACAGCCATATCATTGTCATAGGGTTTACCAAGTGTTTGTAGTTGATCCATGAAACTCTTCATTTTCAACACATGAGCACTCATAGGTTCACCATCGCCCTGCTTACAACGATGTAGAGACTACATCAAATCGTAAATCTCTACATTTGATGGTTTCTCATATAGTTTCTTTTGTTCAACAATCATGTCCATAGGAAAGAATTCTTCAAACTGCCTTTGTAAAGCAGGTGACATCGCCCCTAACATCATTGTGGCCACATCAATATGTTCCTTACAAACTATTTTCCAATCAGCCTTAGCAGCATTAGTAGCTTCAGGGCCAGTTGGTTCTGCAGGACAAGGCGTCTTCAAGATTTCAAGTTGACCAGTCACTCGCAAGACAATCCTGAGTGAACGATACCAATCATTGAAATTCTCTGAGCCAGTCAATTTTTCTCGTTCAAAGTAAGCCTTGAACACAGAACGTAAGTTGGTGTTATCAGTTTGAGCCATTTCTACAGATAAAGAAAGTTCAAAACATTAGTATTTTTGATAATACAATTTTCAAGAAAATAAAATACCCAAGGAAATCATATCCATAGAATAATCTTGAAAACTAGGATCCTCCATAAACATAGTTTCATCACATCAGTTGATCTGCTAGTAATGAAAGTATAATATGAGGTAACTTGTCATACAATAATTGGCATAATATTTGTCCTATTCCTAGATTTATGGAATTTACAATCACAAAACATTTGTATTCTAAGCATGTTTAATCCCCATCATAATGCCTTGAGTCCAAGATCTCACTTCCTACTCAATTTAAGTCGTCTAACTTAAAAACTGCAAACTCACAAATCCATTACATCAGTTGATCTGCTAGCAATGAGTTTATGAAATTTACCTTTCCGTTGCAATCTAGCCAAGCTCTCACATGACGTAAACTACAACTTCAAGTGTTCTTAATTAGATGGCATTTGACTTAATTTTATAAGGGTATTAATTTTGACGTTATTAAAATAATGTATGAAGAAGCATGCATACAATTTCATAACATTGGTTTTATAAAACATTTTTATTACCAATTAACTAAGTGTAAAATAGCAAAGTTTTGATTGAGGTATCGGGTTCACCAATTAAAGAATTACCAACAATTATCGTCTACTATATCGTACTTTTGCATAAGCCCTAAGGCTTAGTGTTTCGGATAATCATTATGGAATTGTGGTGAATTCACCCTTAAGATGACAATGTACGTGTAATGGTTGTTCGGTAAGTCTAATTTACACACAAACGAGCGTTAAGACAGAATGTTGTCTATCTAAGGCCACAATTTAATGCGAAGCCAACCTTATACCCATCTTGTAGTGTGTAAAGTTCGGTCGGGCCTAGTTAACCATTACGTACAAAAACATCAATCAACCAATCCTTTGAAATTTAAGCTCTTAAAAACCAAAACAATTTCGCCATTTATTTAGTCCATATTATTTTTCTATTCAAAAATTACCCTTTTTCGTTTATAAACATGTCTAACATAATAATAAACAAAAAACAAGTAATACATAATAAAAAATAAAACAACCAAATAAACATATACATAATAATAACAATTAAATATGTATAAACATGTAGCCACATGCAAAATATATTCAATAATCCTATTTATAATCAAACTAGGTATATAACGCATTTATTCAATTAGGGCTTTCTTCTTCAAAGGAAAAAGAACCACATACATCGATAAATCGATTGCGTAAAATAGCACGTAATTGATTACTTAATATTGGAGTCTTCCCCAATTCGACATCTATTAATATATTTACATGTTTCGATATAACTTAACCATTAATACATATATCCAATTTAAACCATTTAAATTATCACACAATAAAATCCATGCAAACATGCACTTTTCATGGATTATGATTAACAATAAACATATTGCACCAAGATCGTTTACTAAAATGCATAACCAACTACATGACATCATAGGGTTTCTAATCATATTAAAAAATCAAAACCAAAACCCTAAAACCCTAAAAGGTCAAAAGACCCAATAAAAATTAGGGTTAGGAATCAAAAAACCCTAAAAACATGTAACTAAACGAATCAAGATTCAATTTTTATGCATTTCGATAATTAATTACATTATAACGGCTCTAGATGCCACTGTTGGAATTATGATATCACGACAATCATATAAAATAAACCAAACACATCAAGTGAGCATAGCGGAAGCAATTACAATATCATGGAATATGTAATTAATTAATCAAATATAAAAGTAAACATACCTTTGTGATACTAGCCCGAACAATAATCAAATGCAATCTTCAAATCAAGAACCCTAATTAGGGTTTATGTGAATTATAAGAATTACCCCTTATCTCTTTTGTAATTCAATCCAAGAATCAAACAATAGTGTGTTTGAATCGCATTCTTGTACACACGTACTAATTCAAGTAAAAGTTTATGCAAGTAAATTAAACACAAAACTTTTTAACTTAATGAAAATTGAATCCCTTGGAAGGGATTGTTGATGGATCGATTTTAGGGACAAGAAGAGAGAAAGAAAAACACCTATTATGTGTGTACAAGTTATGAGAAAACTAATAACCCATGAGGTATTTATATACTAGTGAATACTTGGAGCTCAAGGCACAAAGGAGGTGGGGAGACCCCCTTGGCCGATCGGTCACACATCCCTCAAGGGGATTCCGGAACCTTCTCTTGTTTTCAATTATTCACAAGTATTACTTTCCTAATCTTCGTCTAACGGTCGTTAGTCATTCTCCGTTAAATACTAACGGTCGTTACTAGTTTTGTGTTTATTAATAATTACATATAACATTTATAAATAATTATTCTTTTACTCTTCATACGTATTGTGTGCAATCCCGTGATCTCGAGTTCGATCCTAACACACAACTATTATTATAATGTCTATAAAACTAACAGTAATGGTACGTAAAATGTCATATATAATGGTTGATTTTTGGATGTAATAAAAGTAGGTCGTGCATTTGCTACGATGCATACAGTAATGCTATGTTTACAAATAGGTTATATCAATTTGTTGTGGCTAAGACCAAATCTACACTCCTTTATAAAGCATTTAGGACATTCTAAATAAAGAAGTCTTAAAAATCTTAAGACCAAAAACATTTCTTGTTAAAGAAAGCCATAAAAACTTAATTGTAATTTACTTGGTCAAAACTTATAACATGTCATTTTAATGAAATAAATGTGATTTTAATGAGAAAAAAACAATGTCACCATATTAATACTTGTAACCGCTAAAAGTTAGTTATTATCGATAATGATTATTAAAAACGTGTAATCGCATCTAACATATAAATCTACAACCATTTCATATCTCTCTCACACGTCTATTTGGAGATCAAATAGTTTGAATTGTTATGCGTTATAGTTATTTTAATTAAAAATTATTATTCTTTCGTAAAGTTATCGTTAGAAATAATGTATAAATGAACAACATTTACTCGTCACAAAATTTAATCACATGGTACCCGCCGCCGCATTGCGCGGGTACCCTTCTAGTTAAATATGATTGTTGAACACTTATATTTACAGTTAAGTATTTATGTTTAATTAGTATGTGGATCTTTGGCGTTATCGTGAGTAATACACTATATATTAGAGTTGTCGATTCTAGATGGGTTGGTGAGATGGTTTATCTGAGACATGATCAAGGTGAAAACTTGGCCGAGTCATCCTTGTCTTATCGTGATCTTATTCGCAAGAGGTTGTTATTTGCCTAAAATTTAGTTAATTAAACGTAAACGTCGAGTAATTCTCTTATGTAACCTTACATTTGATCTTGACCGGTTGGTCACATTTTCAAAAATTGCAAAAAGCAACAATCAAATTTAGTCAATAATAATACATTAAAATAAATCTTATCAAATTCTTATCTAATACTCGATAAATATGGTCAATCTCGCTATATTAGTGCATGTCATTTTGCTTGAATAATAAATAAATAAGAACATATATACATAAGATTTTTTTTAAATCCAACAACAGAAACAAATAACGACACTTTAAAACGTTTGTTATATTTATCAATAATAAAACATAAAATAACTTTTTTCAAAAAACCCCATACGTGCACATGTATTATAACTAGTAATTGTAACAATAAAACAATGAACATAAAATGAGGCATTCTTTTTTATGGATTCATCCCAATCTGGCTTCAAATCCCGCTTCATATTTAAATCAAATCCCAATTTAATAAGTTGGAAATGAAATGATGTTGTTGTCATATGGGACGATGATGAAAGCTTGACAATGTAAATCTATACTATATATAAAGCATAAATGACTTTCTCTCCAAAATTTTAAATGTTACAAGAAATTAAGCATGGTTTACAACACTTTAATGCATTCAATTTTCAGAATTACAACAAAGTAAGCATATTGTACAATAAAATAAAGCCTGGTATCATTTTAAGACCAAAATTCTATAAATCAACATTAATATTATTAAAAACACCCATTCACCAAAAAGTATAATCATTTAAGCACAATGTACAATAGCTGCAACCAATTTTCAAATTTACAACAAAATAAGCATAGTGTACAACAAAATAGCATGATGTAATTTTCAGTCTTACAACATTAATGCTATTAAAGTGGTCAATGTTATTGATGGCTATAATGACTACTACTTACAAGAAAAGAATCATAGTGTACAAGACTTTAATGCACATAGTTTTCAAACATACAAGACAAGAAACATAGTGTACAACAAAACACCACATTAATGCTACTACCTCCATCCCATATTAAGTGTCCACTTTCATAATGAACAAAGTTTTAGGAGATTCCACTAACTAAACTTTTCACCAATCAAATATTACTTTTACCCACTAAACTCTCATCTTATTGGTTGAAAGGTACAAATAGACACTTAATTTGAGACATCCAAATATTTTACTGTGGACACTTACTATGGGACGGATGAAGTATTTAATATAGTCAATTATTTAATTGGTCAATAAATACAGTTATTAAAACACATCTTATATAAGAAATACAAATTATCAAGCATATTGTACAACCAAATTAAACACAATTCCTGCATTAAATTTCACTACTACAAATAATAAAGCACATTATACAAATACAGTAAAACCTCTATAAATTAATACTCGATAAATTAATAACATCGATAAAATTAATAATTTGCTCGATCCCAACTTGTACCCCAATCGATTAATAAGATAATAATTTTTTTGAAATCACAATGTATATATATTAGTCCCAACGAAATTATAAATTAATAATTACTTAAAACTCCATATTTATGCATATATGTGTGTGTGTTTGAGAGAGATACACTTCAAAATCCTAAGATTGTTTAGTAAAAAAATAAATCTATAGTCACTTGTTTATTGTTGAAATTCAATTCTATATTGAGTTTATCTTAAAATCTCTTTATTGAACTAAAAAGTTTGTGGATTGTCTTTTTGTATTGCAACAAAAAATGTTAATTTTATTTTCATAAAATGTAAATGTGAATTAATAAAATGTTAATTGGAAATTGTTTTTCAAATTTATTTTTTGTTTCTAATGAGTATAAATTGTAACTAGCTATTATATTAGACTTGAAAATTTAAAGGCTATTCGTAAAACCTCTTTAAATTAATAAATTATTAAGTTATCAATATAATAATATCTCGCTAAATTAATAAAATATCCCGGTCCCAACACTATTAATTTATAGAGGTTTTACTATATTCAAGCCCGAACGAGCAACGGGCCAAATGGGCTTGAGCCCGAACGGGCGCGGACCAAACGGGCTCGAGCCCGAACAGGCACGGGCCAACGGGTTCGAGCCCGAACGGGCACGGTTTATACGAAATTTTTGATATCCGTAAATTTATTGTTAAAAAGAACATAATAAACTAAAATACATTATTAATCGAGAAATTTTATTTCAGGATACCTGCCGCTGCAACGCGCGAGTACCATGCTAGTATTACATGAAACATCAACAATATATATCTTACACTATAATAATTGTACACTATTGACAAGAAAAAGGCTATGAGGAGGGCAAAAAATGAAAATAAAATAAAGTAAGGTCGGATATAAAAAAGAGAGATGATATAGGGAAAGAGAATAATAATAAGTAACAAACAACCGGCAAAAGCAAATCCTAAGAAGAAGAGATGGCGGGTGATGATGATGATGATGATTACGAGTGGACGGCGGAGGATTATAAGCGTTTCAGTTCAACGTCACCGGTGGAATTTTTGCGTTTTGATGCTATGAGGAGATTTGATCAAAGGCACACGAACTCACTCAAATTCGACAGTAATAGTCACATGAAGACCAGGATGGAATATGCTCTTTTTGTAAAAGAATCGATTACAAATGTTCTTCCTGAGATGGAAGGGGAAAGGGGTGAATGTGAATCTGAAGAACCTGAAAAGAAGAAGATGGAAGGCGGTGAATGTGAATCTAAACCTGAAAAGAAGAAGAGAAAAACTGACAACAACAAGAAGAAGAATTACGACTTGTATGATCATGTATCTCCTTATGATGTTTTTCATTACTATGCTGATGAGATAGTTTATAAAACCATAGATCCTGAGGATCCAATTGTTCATGCCAAAGTTGCTCACAAAAGAAAGTTGTTTGAGGAAAGATGCAAGTTGGTGTTTGGCTAGGAGGGATCAACCGCAGCAGAAGCCAAAGCCGAAGATGCAATTGAAGCAGCACCACTGCTTGTTTAATTTGCTTCCTTCCTCCTAATATATCTGTCTGTCTTTCCTTTGTGTGTACATGTTTTAATTTGGTCAACAACTTCAACTTATATAATATATGTGTCTTTCTTGTTTGTTTTAATTTGCCTCCTGTCTGCCTGCCTGCATATATAATTCAACACATTTACTTCACTTTACTTTTATTGTAAGTGTATTAGTTTCTGTAATTTGTTCGTTTCTCACTTTCGATAGATAAATGATGCCCCTCATAATTTTTACCCATTTACAATCCCCTACATGCTAACCATTCAAATATAAGCCAAACTCACTGGGTTTAACCTTTCAACTTGCTTCTTAATTGCCGCTGGTTTCAAGACATCTACAAGTTGGGTGGCTATCTAAAATGTTTTTACATGCATGTTTTTACATGGAAGTGGGAATTTAATGAAGTTGACTCATTTGTAATCTTTAAACTGGAAGCACAAGTTATCTGATGAAAAGTGAATACGACTTGTTGTCTACTATTTTATTTGCTCCTGGTGAACACAAATGCAATATGCTTTGTAAGAAACTCGATATCACTAGATGCACTCATGATGCATGATTATTTTCCCTTGTTTGGCATTGCTCAATTATGACTGCTAAATGGATTGCTATAGCGATACTATTATGGTTAGTCTTTTCTGCAAGTGACATGTACCATGTGAGAATATGGATATGGCTAGTTGCAATCATGTAGGAATTGATGGCAGGATATTTCTGGATGTTTTTGGACTTCCTTGAGTTTTTACATGTTGCATGCTTTTTTGGTTTAGCTGTTTCTGCAAATGACTAGAAATAAATGAAGTGTCAAGTAGTTGCTGGTGTTTGGTTTCATATGAGTGACTGTGATAGACCTGATATGGATTCTAATAGAAGTTTTGTTTGAGTGTTCGTATATAAGTATGGTTGAACAATGCAAAATGTTATCCGTGCATGGTGTGTGGTTTAATGGCTATTTGGAAGATGTTTTTGCTGCATATGCTCTGATTGTTTCTTTGTTAGATATTGGTATGGTATGGGTCAGTTGGGTTTGGCTATATGTATTGAGTAGGCATTAAACCGTACGGACCAAAGGTCACATGATAATGCAGGGCCTAAAACTCATGGGAAGTGGTCGTTTTTAAGTGTTATATATTCTGATTAAACAGCTACATATGGTATGAAAGGGGCCTGTAGGACTACAGGGATTGTACTTTTCTAGTATTAGTGGTTCTCACAAATGGTAGGTTTTGTTTTACGGGTCAAATAGTATGGAAACTATTGCTGCAGGGCTGCTAGTTTTGTTAGTATTATTGAAAAGTCCCGCCTAAACTTTAAAGGAATAAGAGCTCTATTCTGTTGTCTTGATCATAAAGCTGAGAGGTTCATCACGGTATTGCCACCCCAGATGAACCTTTATACTTCAGCTTGAGTTCCCTCTACATACCAACTGACCCGCATTGTCTTCAAGTAAACTTGACGATGTCTAAGTTTTGAACTTCTGCTGGAGCTGCTCGCTGACTTCATTGGACAACGAGTCTTCTTAAGGTGCTCTCTGATTCCATTATCAGAGATTCTTCTTTACTTAGTCTAATTTCTATTCAAATCCTAGTCATAGACCATTGGGACTTAAATTGGCCCAACATACACAGTCCGAGGCGAAGGCATGAATTTAGTCTTACATATCTACCTAATCAAGTAGCAAGTGGAGATCAAGAGTCAACCGGCTAATGATTACATTCATTTATAGCATGTGATTTATTTTAACGCGTTTTTGTGGCTACGATTGGAAACTGCGAAGATGGTTGTTGTTTAGAGTCGAAAGCAATACATCTCAATGTATATGCATCACTTTTGACTTCGAGCTTGATGACGTGCCCTCTGAACAACTCGAAGGCCTCCCCTTCGAGCATACCCAGATACTAAATTCCAAAAGACTTGGGCTAATCTCCGAAAGTCTCTTCTAGCGTAAAATCATTCTCACACAATGATTACCGGTATGCCGCCAGTCGAAGCCCTAATACCTTCCGAGGTATTTCCTTAGAAGACAGTAACAAGGAGGTAGTCCGACCAAGTCAAAACTCACGATCTCCTCCCTATCATGGCTTTCCCACCAAGATAGGGATCGTGGTACACTAACCCAAGTACCCAACCATCACCTAAAGTCATGGGACACCCTCATTATCTTCGGATTTCGTGCAAAGGCCTGCCTAAGCCTATTTTCACCATCTATAAATAGCTTGGCAGGTCACAGAGGTTTGATCATACTCTCAACACTTACTTTACCTCACTTATACCATCATAGCATATTCTTACTCTCACGGTGGAAGTGATTCACGGGGTCTAACTCCTGCGCATCACTTAACATAGTGTTTATATTTATGTTGTCACATGTTACTTAAAGCTTGGCAAGCCATCACACAACCTCTAATCCTTCAATCATCATCGTAAGGTTTGGTAGTACCTTTATTTGTACGATCAGTTAGAAAAAGAATTGGTTGTGAAGGAAGGGAAAGAAAGTGTAAAGAGAATGTTGAGGAAAGAGTAAAGGGAGAAATAATAAAAAAGAAAAGTTGATACCGGAGAAATTTTCTTTTTTTTCTTGTATTTTTTAAGGGACAATTCTAAGACTAGCCTGGTCACTCAAAGTGGTGGGCTTTTCTAGACCCATTTTGGTGGTTTTCTTCAAATAGACCGAAAGACTAGCGAATTTTTAACTTTTAATAAGAAGGCGACAAGTGTCACCTAAAAAAGTCGGGCACAATCATTGTTGTCTGACATGTGTAAGGATGCTTTAGGTGTACCTTTTAAGCAACCTATGTCCAGCTACTTATTTATACTTTGAGCGACCTTCTATTATGTCCTTATCTAATAAAAAAAGTCAAACTTCAAAAAATATTAATTTATCTTTTTGTCACTTCCAAATGTTGAGCAACCTAAGCGACTTACAGCTTGGTACTTAGACCCATAAGTATTTGGTACTTAGACCCATAAGTATTTGGCTGATGGCACTCTTAGTCGCTATAAGGCTCGCCTTGTGGCGAATGGTAGTAATCAATTAGAAAGGGTTGATATAGATGAGACCTTTAACCCAGTGGTTTAACCGGGCACTATTCGGACTATTTTGAGTTTAGCTACTTCTCATCATTGGCCGATTCATCAGCTCGATGTCAAGAATGCTTTCTTACATGGTGACTTATCTGAGAAAGTATATATGCATCAGCCTCCAGGGTTTCGGGATTCTGAGCATCCTGATTATGTGTGTTTATTACAGCAGTCTCTATATGGACTGAAGCACGCCCCTAGAGCTTGGTTTCAGCGATTTACATCTTATATTACTCGGTTGGGTTTTCTCATAGTCGCTGTGACACATCATTATTTATATACAAAAAGGGGACAGATACTACTTACCTGTTATTGTATGTAGATGATATTGTTCTGACCGCTTCTTCTGAGAGTTTGTTGCAGCAGATTATTGGATCCTTACACCAGGAATTTGCTATGATAGATCTAGGTCCACTTAATTATTTTTTAGGTATCTCTATTAAACGTGATTCCTCGGGGCTATTTTTATCTCAGAAGAAATATGTTGTTGAAGTTTTGGAGAGAGCTCATATGGTTAATTGTAATCCTAGTCGGACTGCTATTGACACTGAGTCTAAACTAGGGGATGATGGTAATCCGGTGTCTAATCCTACTTTATATCGGAGTCTTGTAGGATCTCTTCAGTATCTCACATTTACTCGCACAGATATATCTTATGCAGTTCAGCAGGTTTGCCTCATATGCATGACCCTCGAGAGCCTCATTTCTCGGCTCTCAAACAGATTTTGTGATATGTTCGGGGTACCTTAGACCATGGACTACAATTGTTTGCATCTTCTACTATATCATTGGTTGCTTATTCCGATGCGGATTGGGCTGGTTATCCCACCACTAGGAGATCGACTTCTGGGTATTGTGTTTTTCTTGGCAACAACTTACTCTCATGGTCCGTTAAGCGTCAACCGATGCTTTCTCATTCTATTGCCAAAGCAGAGTACCGTGGGGTTGCCAATGCTGTTGCTGAGACTTGTTGGTTATAGAATTTACTTCGTGAGCTACACACTCTTTTATCTTTCGTTACGCTTGTCTATTGTGATAATGTTAGAGCTGTCTACTTATCTTTTAACCCAGTTCAAGATCAGAGAACGAAGCACATTGAGATTGATATACATTTTCTTCAGGACTTGGTTGCTACTGGTCAGGTCCGAGTTCTTCATGTTCCTTCTCGTTATCAGTATGTGGACATCTTCACGAAAGGATTGCCATCTGCTCTGTATGAAGAATTTCGCTCCAGCCTGAGCGGGAGGACAATCCGGTGTCCTCCCGCTCTGATTGCGGGGGAGTGTTAGAGTGAACATTCTCTTGATTAGCATGATTTATGTAATCATCATAATGGGATTGATGTGATTGATTAGCCTGATTGTAGGCATTATACTTTTACCTTATTTAGCTCTCATTGTAGACCCTATATATAGGGTCCTCTTTTGTATGTATTGACATCAACACAACTGTATAATATTCATCTCACATTATATTCCTTCAAGTTTAGCTATTTTAATTGAAAGCTTGTGGTTCGCTGATGCTAAAAGATATTAAAGATAATTATGTGTAAAATATAGTTAGGGATTTGTTTTACTTTGAAGAACGTCTAAGGTGTGGTGCATATTGCTAGAAATTCATATGTCTGACAAACCTATTCGAAAACTAACATCGCCGTTTCATGAAAAATGCATTAAAATAATTGTGGAAGGTGGTCTACATTTTGCTTATATTGGCATGGTTTTATCTGTTTTCGAACGTGACACAGATATGGGTTCAAAAGAAACGAAGTAAACTTATGTTTTTTGTTTTGAGTTGGATTTATCTTATAACCCGATTACCCGAATCACCCGAACTTGATAACCTGATTTCTTATCGGGTCGGGTTGCGGGTCACTTTTTAAAAACTCAAAACCCGACTCAACCCAACCCGATAACACCCCTACCTGCCACCCATTTTCGGTATATCTTGGCCTCTAAAATTCTATTGTTATCTGTGGACTTCAAGTCGCAAATCCCAAAAGCTTTTGTCTGTGGTACAATGGCCTTTCCAGTATCTAGGGGTGTCATAGTGTTTCGGCAACCTGTCGACATTGCCCTGCAAGATAAAAAGTTTATTAAACAAATATTTTATATACTAAAACAAAACCCCTAGTGAGTACTTTCGTATTTCGGAAAAAAGAATGTTTCCCTATTAGATAATAATTTAATTATTATTTATTTTTTTAGAGATGTTCAATAAGTACTAGACGAGTACCCGTGCATAGCAACGAGATTTGTAGCGGCAAATAGTTATTGTGATGCTTTGGTTAAGTGTTTTTTTGTAACGTTTTGTGTAAATATAGTTGTTTGCCGCTAGAAAATCTCCGCTGTTATGCACGGGTACTCGTCTAATTATTTTTGAAACCTCCAACGCATATGCCTCTTTTTATATAACATATGCATAACCCATTGATATGTTCGTAAATCAAAAGTAAAGTGATCAACTATCATTTAAGGAAAATAGTAATATTTTTCATTTAAATAAACTAATCAAGTATCACTTAATTTTTTGTACATATAAATGCTTTTTCATCATACAGATTATGGAAACTATTTGAAATTTCGTTTAGAAGTTTGTATTAACACATTGGGATACAGTTGTGTTTCCTTTAATAGTTTCATGTCCAACCTTGCATTTTTAGTTTTCACTTTTTCACTTTCAAGAAAAGATGATTATTCCTAAAGAAATTGATGTAAATGCTTTATCAATAATAGACGAGTACCTGTGCATAGCAACGGAATTTTATAGCGACAAATAGTTTATTCATAAAAAAAAGTTTATAGGTTATAAATGAAAAATAATAAAAGTTTGAATATTTGGGAATTAAACATAATGTTTTGAAACCCGGTTCGACCCGGGTGGTTCAACCGGGTGAACCATTCCGGTCGAAAAATTGGTCAATTTAAACCGGGTCAACTTGCTAGGTTAGGTCGAAAACGGGTCAAATTAAACCGGTTCAACCCGTCAGGTTTGAAGCGTCCCGGGTCAACCCGGTTTGTGATTTGTATTAATTGGTTGTATTTAATTTGGTAGATATGTTTTTAATTGGTTGTACAATGTGAATAAATCATTGTACTTTTAAGTAATGGGGTGTTTTAATAAGAGGATTAATTACATTTCATAATTTCCTTTAATAATATTTTTCAAGATTTCCACTTTTCAAGATTAACTATTTTTTCAAGATTGACCATTTTTCCTTTATATGTAGTACTAGCTAAAAGACCCGTGAAATTCACGGGTATTTTAAAGTAACGTAAAAAATAGTAGTAAAAAATATTGTGTATTATAAAGTTATATGTTAGAAAGAACCATACCTGCTTAAAAAACGTAAAGTATACAGTTGGTAATTATCAAACATACGTTATATGAAACACAAAAGTAAAGAAAATCCAAAAAAAAAAAAAATAAACATCTTCAATACTTTATTTCTATTAATCCGAGATACGTGTACATGCATATGTGATAAAAAGATTGTGAAATATTTCTTTGTAGACTACGTTGGTTGTGGTATTAGTGAGATTTTCATCTTCGTCAAGAATAATCATCTTCAATCCTTTTTTGCTCCTAACACAAGAGCTGACCATGTGTTAAAATAGTTTGTGGAAAATACAAACCGACTTGCCCGAGAGATTATCACTAACTTTTGTTGATTGTCATCGCGAAAAAGGTCCTGTCATGATACCCATGTTTGATATGTGTTGAAGTTGTTGCAAGATGGAAGTGTTGTTGAAATTGGGGTGTCACAACTTCTATTTTGGTCTTGTTACGGATATGTTTTCTCTTTTGCCAAACATATTAATAATGTATGTTTGTCGTTTTACTTAACATTCTGGAAGAGTATTGTTTGTTTTGGTCTTGTTATGGATATATTTCCTCTTCTGGAAATCGAAAGATTATATATTTAGTTAATGGTATAACATATATATTGTTTATCTAGATGGTTTGTTTTTAGTCAGTTACTTCATTGCGTTGTACCATAATAATAGTTTGAAAATAGTGTCATATTTAGTATGTTTGAAAACATATATTTTGCACCCAAAATATAGGTAATTTGCACAAAATTATTGTAATCCTTAACTAAATGATTTTATGAAAACTTATTAAGTATGTGGAGATCGCAAAGAAATAGGAAAAGAGCAACTTATGATTGATTATCAATTCACTTCATTATGCAATGTTACCTCAAGGCCATAAGGGGTTCAAGTAAGGATTACAATGAAAACATCAGTGATGCTACATTCGTCCGGAAACTATTTCACGAGTTTAAACTTAGCAATATCAAACACCTGAGTGTCCTGAGCTCTTTTTTGAGTATCCATAACCTCACAACAACTTGAAAGAAAGTGGAAAAGGTTCTAATCTTATCGTGACATTATGCATGTCCAAAGTGATATTGTTTCCAATTGTAGTTTTTATTTACGATTTTGTGGATATTGTGAAAGTATATAAAAAAGAGTTAATTACATAAATGGTCACTGTGGTTTGTCGGATTTTTCGGGTTTAGTCATTAAAAAAATTTTCTGCCGGGTTACATCATTTTGGTTTGCATATGTTAAGGATCCAGTCCATATCCAAATTGAAATGACCAAAAAGCCATTTTCATATTCTTTTTCAAATCTTTTGACAATTAAGTAACGGTCGTTAGTCCTTTATATTAACGGCCGTTAGTAAATAACTGACAATTTGGTTATCTCACGTTTTCATCCATTTTTACATGTTTTCGTCCGGTCTTTATACGTTTTCGTCTGTTTTTACACATTTTGTTCGTTTTTGCACATTTTCGTTCGTTATTACATGTTTTCGTCCGTTTTTACACCATTTTGTCCGGTTTTACAGTTTTCGTTCGTCTTTATACATTTTCATCTGTTTTTACACATTTTTGTCCGTTTTTGCATGTTTTCGTTCGTTTTTACATGTTTTCGTCCTTTTTTGCACGTTTTCATCCGTTTTTACACGTTTTTGTCAATTTTAACACCTTTTTCGTTCATTTTCGCACGTTTTCATATGTTTTTACATGTTTTCATTTGTTTTTGTACGTTTTCGCCCGTATTTACATGTTTTCATCTGTATTTACATGTTTTCATCTATTTTTGCACGTTTTCGTTCGCATTTACACGTGTAAAATGGACGAAAACTTGTAGAACGAACAAAATGTACAAAAACGAACGAAAACATGTAAAAGCGAAGAAAAACGTGTAAAAATGAATCCAAACTTGTAAAACGGACAAAAAGATGTAAAAAATAGCATGCAAACCTAAGAGATCTAAGTTTAACTGAGCCAGCAAGATCAAAAAAGAGTTATCTACTCTTAAATAAACATCTAACAATCTAACAATTACAATAAGGGTTTTTCTAACTTGTGCGCGCTTGTTTATATATATATATATATATATATATATATATATATATATATATATATATATATATATATATATATATATATATATATATATATATATATATATAAGGAATGCTGGAGTTAATTTATATTAAAATCATGATTAATTACCGTAATTTTAAAGATCAATAAATGTTCATTAAATGCACTTTTTGATTTAAAAAGATTACGGTAATTTTAAAGATCAATAAACTTTATCCAAGAGTTGCTGAAAATTGATGATGAAAAGTGAAGACATGGCTAACAAAGCTATATAGGAAGATGGCTCCTTACTTGCTGTACCCTTTTCAATATAGATTCATGAATAGAAAATATTAGAATTAAGTAAAAGTTAATTTAATTATTACTGTAAATGATATAATTCATATTGAATAAAATTCAAAGTTTGTTACCATAATTTAAATGACTTTCTTTATTTATATCGTTGACATGATATATCAAGGTTGTAAAAATCGCTAGGCGCTAGTGAGCGGTCGGGTAGGGCCTAGCGATTAATCTGTTAGGCGGGGATTAATCGGATTGGAATTTTTATACATAAAATTGTAATTTTAGATATTATATTATATTATATGTATGAGATAAGCATAATACATCAAAGTTCAAGTATTTCAAGTGTTCAAATATAAACATAATACATAATTTTTCAAAGTTTAAAGTCATATTACTCAGTTTATTGACTATTTTAAGTGATATTTGACTGATTTTGTTCAATTAATCGGTTTGTTGACTGATTTTTAAGCGATTTTGACTGATTTTTAAGCGATTTTGTTGACCGATTTTTAAGCGATTTTGTCTGATTAATCCGATTAGACTGATTTTGTCCGATTAATCAATTTATTGACCAATTTTTAAGCGATCTTTAACCAAAGCGATTAAATAGGCCGATTATGATAAATCAAGGCGCTTAGTGAGGGATCAACGATTATGCGGGGATTAATCGGCCACCTGCACCGATTTTTACAACAGAGTGTGATATATTACTAAAAATTATTGTTATCACGTTGAAATTTAATAAAGAAAGTTTTAAATGCAGTTTATAAGCAAAGATGTCTACAAAAAATTAACACTAATAAATGCTATTTTAAACTTAATTACGGGTCCTATTAAAGATCAAAAGATATGTTAACACAATTGCTATCTATATTACATTATAAAGCATTTAGAACTTCCTATAAAAAGAAGTTTTAAAATTTTAAAACAAAAAATATTACTGTAAAATAAAAATTATAAAAATTAATGTAAAATTTAAAAATTTAAGTCTCACTAAGGGTATGTTTGGCGAAATTAGCTGTAAGCTGTATGTTGTAAGCTGTAAACTGTAAGCTGTAAGCTGTTAACTGCAAAGCTGTTAACATGAGCTACAAGCTGTGTCATTTTTTTAATAAAAGTGTTTGGTAAATTAGTTGTTAAATCTAATTATAATATGTAAAATGACATAAAAGGGCATATCTATAATTATAAATAAATGTTTAGAGGGTATATCAGTAATTTAAAGTTTTAACAGCTCCAAGATGTTTAAAAAGCTTCATGGATCAGCTTTTCATTTAGGAGCTATTTGTATGAAATAAAAGCTCGAAGTTAATGTATCCAAACGGAGCTATTATTTTAGAAGAGATTATTTTTATAACAAAAAGCTAACAGCTCTTCCAAAAAGCCCCTACCAAACAGGCCATAAACCATTTAGTAACTCCCTTCAATAATGATATATTTTAACAAAATTATTTATAAAAAAACTTACTAAACTTATAACTACCAATTTAATGCAAAACTTTGAAAAAATAAAAGTACTAAATATTTACACTATTAATAATTCAGACATTCTACTTTTGAAAAACATATATCTACTACATTATAAAGTATTTGGGACATGCTAAATAAGAAAGATTTAAAATGAAAAACATTTGTTCGCCATAAAATAGTCACCAGTACCCGTCGCCGTATTACGCGGGTACCCTTCTAGTTCCTTGTAATTGCGATACCAATTTACACTCACGATAAGGTAAGATATATGTATCTCCCAATCCATTATGAGTTTTAGAGTCTTGATCACTATGAGATTTACCGATACATGCATGGATCAAGCTAAAGAAAAAATATATTAAGCCAGAGGAGTAACCATACTTGCTTCTATTTAACTATTATGAAAAACTACGAATAAGGCCTCTTAAATCACAAAAATTTAGCTATTATGAAAAATTCAAAACATAATATACTTAAATATGTATAAATACTAATAGACGTATACTAAACCGGATGCCTCTTAGATAATATTTAAAAAGGGTTATAAAAATTCAAATTAGACATGTATAAATACTACTAATAGACACATACTAAATCAGAGGCCCTCTCAAATAATGACCCTGTGCGGCTGCTCCACTTGCACATGTTAATTGCCATTACTCCTATGCAACCACGTCATTTCACATGATATTAGAGGCAGGTTATCATGCATGTCCACAAATGCAAGCTCAGGTTTTTGCACATGCTAATTGTTCAACTTTTTTTTTAGTGAGACAACGCAATTTAACAATTAGATTCATGTTAAATAACCATGATTATTCTTCAATAAGATTTCTATGATTGAGTAACAAAGGCATTTTTAATATGATAAATGAATAAGCTTTTTATGCAAGATAAAAATTCTAATTACTTTGAAAAACCTTTTTAAGTGAATACGTAACATTCAGCTATTCATTTATCATTTGTCAGCGTTTTTATCAAATAAAAAAGGAAACTTTATCCCTCCAAAACTAAACAAATAACTAATTATATCAAATGGGTATCAAAATTTTCCTGATGAAACGATCAAATAATTGATATTATATACCTTAAAAACGTTCTTGATTAATGGTTACACCTCCATTCACACTTTTGTGACGAACATAAAAGATTATGCTAAAAGCATAGTTACTATAACCAATCAAAAATACGAATGAAAATAACATAATACAATTAATTATATTTGAAAACATGATGCCATTCGAGAAGATAAACAAACGTGAAAAACAAATATATCTTACATAATAAATAAAAATACAAAGATATTAAAGAATATGCCTTACCGTATGGAGATAATGAGCCTATAGTTTCAACTTTGATATATCGATGATGTTAATAATCAAGCCTGCAAGATTGAAAGTAAAAGATATATATATGTTATCTCCTGCAGATGAAACACTAAAAAAAGTTAGGATTGATGGACATTTGCGAAAGGAACGATGAAAAACATATTAAATGTTGGTTGAAAATTACTAAGGAAGTTATTAAAAAAAACATTTAAAATAGTAATAAAGGAAAACAGTGTTAATACTTACTTAAAATAAGTGTGGTCAATACCATTAAAATATGATGTTAAATACTTACTTATAATAAGAATATCAATATCGACGAAAGTAGTTTTTTGTGAGAACTTTCAGTACTTCAAATATCTCTTTCAAGCGTTTAAGATTGGTTGCCACGTGTCAATCATAGGCTAAGTGTTATTTTTAGAAAAAATTAAATAGATAGAGGAAAAAAAAACTCTGTTTTATTAGTTAGAATAGATAGAAGGTATCCTAAGAGTTTCCAAATAGAGATGATATTTTCATAAATACGTTTGCATTACTGAAATTTATAGAAAAAGAAAAGATGCACATGGACTTACATGCTATATTTTCATTGTTTGAGACTAGATTGTAAATTAACAAAGAAAACGCGGAAGTTAAAAACCAAATCCTATTCGTTCCCAATGGCAAACTATCACCAGCAACCTCACCACAGTTCGTCTAACCATTATTATTCCCGGCGAGGTCACCACCGCTTTCAACCACCTTTGGTCATCAGATCCATTACTCAGTAGCTGTATTGATAATCATAACCTCATTCCCTATAGCTTATCAAATCAAACCAATTTACATAAAAAAATCTCTTCATAAAAGTATTGCATTCATAAATGATTTTATTGGCCAAAAATATGTTTAATAGTGATGTGGGATATCCATTTCAAAGGTAATATTGACAATAATGACGGCTCTTTAAAACAAAGCTTTTTTTTTTTTTTTTTTTTTTTTTTTTTTTTTGTGTGTGTGTGTTGTTGTTGTTGTTGTTGTTGGGTTTGAACTTCTTCATCTGTTTTGAAGTGTATACTGAAAGTAGATACATTGGTTTATGATTTCAACATCTAAGATGAGTTTTAATAAAAGTATTGTTTTCAAAATGAGTTTTGGGTTTTGTATGACATATGAAAAATAAGTTGGCAGAAGAACTCAGGTCTAAAAAATGCGGAATGTTGTGGACTGAACCCTTTGGCCGGACTGTTGGATTTCTTTACTAGGTATCAAGACAATGGCGTTACGTGTTGCCATTTGCGAAACAATAAGTAGTGTTTGCTACACAATTATCCTTTTAACTAAGATTCTAAATCATGTTTAATGTTTGTCATGCATAACAGTTTTATTGACTACATGTGCCCTTATGGCCTTATGTTGACAAGGTATTATACTATGCTATTTATGTTGATAACCGTATCTATAAAGCTCATTTGTTTTTGCCATTGCCAACATTATATGATGTAGTATTGTGTATTCAAGCTTTCTATGTTCTTCGTGGTTCCCTTTGAAATCCATATAGGATTTCTTCAATGACGACTATCAAGAGCTCTAAGAGGAAGATCCCAGGGCCGTCCTATTGATTTGGGTGGCCCGGTGCGACATCACGAATGATATAGTATTGTGTATTATAACAGCATGTACATCAATAAAGATGTTCGAAGAAAAAGTAATATACAACGCCTAAATAATTTATGGTGAAACCATAATGATCTAACATTTAAGATGATAAGATCATGACTGTAAACATTTGTTTTGTCATGAAAGATTATTGTTTCTTTAGTTTGATAACTCTTTCTATCTTGCGGGGACTATGCCCAGTAAGGGGTTGTTTGGGTGTTGCAGTGAAGCTCATAAAGGTAAGATTTTGCATTGCTTTTTGAAATTCTTATAAATGGGTTGTTTGGGATATTTACTTATATGCTTATCCTTTTATAAGCACTTTCAATAAAAATTCCCAAACAATAGCTAGAATAAGCTTCATCTAGAATCGTAAACAGTCTCTTAATTATTAGAATTCTCAAACAACCCCTGTAGAGTACTACACTTTTAATAATTAATCTCAAACAACCCAATTTTTTTTCCTTATAAATGACATTGAATTGGGCTCAAAGAGGCATCCTTTGAGAGCAATTGGTCTATGTATGTTAGTAGAGGTAGAACTGGACATATGGGTTGGGTAAAAAATGGGTATACGATGCGGATAAAAATGGGTGGTTTGGGTTAACCCGAATGTTTTATGTCCAAAACTTACAATTTTATGCGAGTAGTAATTTAATTTTAGATAAAGTGATTTAGAAGTTTCATAAATAGAGATATACTTTGTTAAACTTTAGGTTAAGAAAACTATAATGAGTGTCGGCCTAACCATTCCTAAAAGCGAGCAGAAATTGTCACTGTTGGTCATGCAACATTATCTTACAACCAAAGGATAATATAGAAGGGATGAATTAATGCTCACTATAAGCAATTTATTTGGATGGAGCGTTTCGAATAACTAAAACCTTATGGACATGATCTGTCTGAGTTGAGCAATGGCCAAATGCAAAGTACCAAGGTTGATGAAATCGCCATTAGGTGTTTTGGGAAGTATTTAGGGATAACTTTATGTTGTAAATTTTTTTGAATCAGAAAAATTACCGAGATTAACTCTTCGTTGTTGCAAGGCCTCAAGTGTTTCTACTTAGCAAACATTCTCCACTGTGACTTGAAGTATGGAAACTTACTCATTAATGACCTTTGTGACCTGTAAATATGTGATTTTGCGCTCGCAAGAACGAGAAGTGGTAAGCATAAGTGATTTTAGGCTCGCACGAGCCACAATTGGTAAAACCTATGTACAAAGTATCTCAACCAGTTGTGATTGATTATCAAAATTCTTGGCAGTGAAAAAGATTGATTATCAACATTCTTTGTGGCCAAAGAGAATATGAGATTGAATATCTATACTAAATATAAAGGAAAAATGATCAATCTTGAAAAATGGTCAATTTTGGAAAGTGAAAATCTTGAAAAATCTTATTAAAGGAAATTATGAAATGTAATTAATCTTCTTATTAAAACACCCCATTACTTAAAAGTACAATGATTTATTCACATTGTACAACCAATTAAAAATATATCTACCAAATTAATTACAACCAATTAATACAAATCACAAACCGGGTTGACCCGGGACGCTTCAAACCTGACGGGTTGAACCGGTTTAATTAGACCCGTTTTCGACCCAACCTTGCAAGTTGACCCGGTTTAAATCGACCAATTTTTCGACCGGAACGGTTCACCCGGTTGAACCACCCGGGTCGAACCGGGTTTCAAAACATTATGTTTAATTCCGAAATATTCAAACTTTTATTATTTTTCATTTATAACCTATAAACTTTTTTTTATGAATAAACTATTTGTCGCTATAAAATCTCGTTGTTATACACGGGTACTCGTCTTTTATTGATAAAGCATTTACATCAATTTCTTTAGGAACAATCATCTTTTCTTGAAAGTGAAAAAGTGAAAACTAAAAATGCAAGGTTGGACACGAAAACTATTGAAGGAAACACGACTCTATCCCAATGTGTTAATACAAACTTCTAAATGAAATTTCTAATAGTTTCCATAATCTGTATGATGAAAAAGCATTCATGTACAAAAAATTAAGTGATACTTGATTAGTTTATTTAAATGAAAAATATTACTATTTTCCTTAAATGATAGTTGATCACTTTACTTTTGATTTACGAACATATCAATGGGTTATGCATATGTTATATAAAAAGAGGCATATGCGTATTGGAGGTTTCAAAAATAATTAGACGAGTACCCGTGCATAACAGCGGGGATTTTCTAGCGGCAAACAACTATAGTTACACAAAACGTTACAAAAAAAAACACTTAACCAAAGCATCACAATAACTATTTGCCGCTATAAATTCTGTTGCTATGCACGGGTACTCGTCTAGTATTGGTAACTCAAATATAAAAAAAGTTCTTAAAGTCAACATCTTCATTTTCTAGAGTATACCATCACGCTCATCGATTAGCAAATTATTTTTTTACAAAAAGACAATGTTTCACTTTCTCTATAGTTAAATTAATTAGGTGCTCATTACATTAATTGGATGATATGTTTCGGTAAGATGAACTATTAGACGATATAATTCTATTTCAAATGTGAATTAGGATTAAATTTAAAAACAGTTTTAAATGGATTCAACATTAAATTTGGTACATAAACATGACATTTATTTTTTTAATTATAAATCAAATATAATTATAAATCAAAATTAGGAATCATAATTAAAACAAAAACCAAAAATTAAGCTATTGATTTTTTTAATAAATAACAATACATTATTGAAAATTTTAGAAAAAACCCCGCGCGTGCACGGGTATTATAACTAGTAATTGTAACAATAAAACATTTTTTTTTTTTTTATAAATGAATTAAGATTTCAATCAATCTCAATTTGTTAAGTTGGAACTGATATGATATTGTTGTCATATCGGATTATGATGAAAGCTTGACAACGTGAATTGGACATAAACAATTATCTACACAATTGAAAAGAAAGGGAAAAGAAAAAGGGTAAGAAATGAGAATAAAAATAAAGTAAGGGGCGTATAAAATAAAAAAGAGGGATATAGAGAAAGGAGAATAATAACAAACAACCGGCAAAAGCAAACCCTAAGAGATGGAGGGCGATGATGATGATTACAACTGGACGGAGGAGGATTATAAGCGTGTAAGTGCAATAATGTCGCGGGTGGATTTTGCGCGTTTTTATGCTATGAGGGATTTTGACCGTCAAAGGCTAGAGAACTCACGCAATTTCGTCGGTAATAGTCACTTGATGTCCAGGGAGGAATATGCTCTTTTAGTAAACAAATCGATTACAGATGTTGTTGTACCTGAGACACTTAAGAAGAAGAAGATGGAAGGGGAAGGGGATGAATTTGAATCTGAAAAGAAGAAGAGAAAAACTGACAAGAGGATCTGTAACAAGAATAAGTTGTATGATGATTTATCTCCTGATGATGTTTTTCAATACTATGCTGAAGAGGTAGTAGTTTCTAAATACATAGATCTTGAGGATCCCGCGGTTCAAGCCGAAGTTGCTGAGAAGAGAAAGTTGTTTGAGGAAAGATGCGAGTTGCTGCATAAGATTTATGTCGAGGAGGGACCAGCCGCAACAGAAGCCAAAGCCTCAAATGAAGCCGCACCACTGCTTGTTTAATTTGCTTCTTTCCTTCCATATAATATATGTCTGTCTTTTTCTTGTTTTTGTTTTAATTAGGTCAACAACTTCAACTTATCGTCCTCGTCTAACTTATAATACATGTGTCTTTTCTGTGTTTTAATTTGCCTCCAGCCTGCCTAAATATAAAATTCAACACAGTCATCAAACAGCCTACCTATGTTGGTTTTAATCAACACGCCTACCTAGGTTTACCAGTTGCATTACTTTACTTTACTTTTATTGTAATTGTTTTAGTTTCTGTAATTTGTTCGTTTCCCACTATCGACAGATAAATCATGATGCCCCTATGGAAACTGCATAATTTTTACCCATTTACAATACATGCTTACCATTAGAATATAAGCCAAACTCACTGGATTTAACCTTTTAAATTGCTTCTTAATTGCTGCTGGTTTCAAGACATTTACAAGTTTGGTGGCTATCTAAATTTTTTTTACATGCATGTTCACAAAGGGCCCCGTAGGAATGCTATCGTAGTTACGATTAGGGGTTCTCACAAGTGTGGCAAAACATTGTTATATGTAATGGGGGTAGGAATTCTAATTAACCGTACGGAACAAAGGTCACTTTGATAGTTTTAGCTTCATATCCTATGAGAGGGACCCATAGGACTGTTATTATTGCAGGGTTTGTACTTTGTTAGTATTAGGGGTTCTCACAAATGAAGGGTTTGTTTTACGGGTCAAATAGTATTGCTGCAGGGCTGCTAGTTTCATGCGGTTAATTAGCACTCCTGTATCTTATTATATTTACATAAGTATAGTGTCCCTCTTCACATGGATTAGTTGAAACAATTGCGCACTTTTGGATTTATTGGCTGGCTATGTTGTCTCCAGATTTTGTACAGCGATAGCATACCTACTTAATGAACATGAAACCATTGTCTGGAAGTGGGAATTTAATGAAGTTGGCTCATTATTGAGTTGTCACAGAAGGGGAAGGGGAAGGGGGTGAATGTGAATCTGAAAAGAAGAAGATGAAGAAGTATAACGACAAGAGGCCGAGTAACAAGAACAAGTTGTATGATGATGTATCTCCTGATGATTTTTTCAATACTATGCTGGAGAGGAAGTTTATAAAATCATAGATCCTGAGAAGAGAAAGTTGTTTGAGGAAACATCCAAGTGGCTGCAAGAGATATATGACAAGGAGGGACCAGCCGCTACAGAAGCCAAAGCCAAAGCCGTAAATGAAGGCGCATATGCAGCATTAAGCTCCAGTGAACCATAAAGATATTGTGAGTACCGAACATCCATGTTTGTGTGAATGGCATCTCCTTGAAACAACAAAGCATTATTAAAAAAAGAAAAAAGGTTTTCCCACTTTAAACGATCAGAAACTGTAGAAAGTTGTTAGCGTAGATTTATGAGTTATACCTGCTTGTAAATTAATATACAGCAAAAGGTTGTTGGTTCAGGTTCTGGAATATTTCCCCGCCACCCATTTTCGGTATATCATGGTCTCTATGATGTAAACCGTATATCGCTTAATGATAATGGTTACAATGTTTAGTATAAACTAGCAGGGTACCCGCGCATTGCGGCGGCGGGTACCTATGATTGAAAATTTTGACGAACAATTTTTTGCTATTATATGTTTACCGTGACAATTACATTATAGAAAAAGAGAGTGTTTTTTGTAATATCATTAAGCAATAGCATACTATTTTATGTAAAATTATTAGTGCACTCACGTGATATGAGTCGCGAAGTAGATGAGTTTTGAGTTAGTTTTTGTTTTGGTTTGATACAAACAAAAATTGATAGTCCAAAAAATGATTTAGCTAATACCTTGCGTAACTTTTAATACTCAGTCCAAACTTAAAACTTATAGTACTCGACCCAATGTAAATTCTAATTTAACAAAGATTGATACCCGGCCAACAGTTACAATTTAGTTAACAATACTTGGTCCAAGATTTATCTAGTGATAATCGGCCCAACAACACTTGTAATATCACGGTCCAACTATTTCTATCACACAAAAACAATATTTGGCTAAAATCCAATAATTGAGATAACCATTCCACTTCACAAGTTGATAACCTAGATAAAACGTTATCAATAACTATAACCCTAAGGCCTATACTCGTTTCATTTCATCTCTTGTATGCTGCCACCAACATTGTTTCTCTCTTCCCAAAAGTCTCACACCTGACTCTTTTTGATACACAAGCCCTACTAAAAAATGTAAATGATCTTTGTCGTGATTTTATTAAAAATATACTATTTATGATCCAAAACAACCAAGACATACCCATGTACACAAATTGAACGAAACACCTAGCATTTTTAAATACGAAATTTTTAAATTTCAAATTTTCTTTTTAGATTTTTCACTCAACTAGTTTAATGCCAAACAAAAATAAGAATACGATTACGTATGTTTGTGCGCTTTTTTTCTCTTATTTGACATCACTTTGTGAGCACCCTATTAAGTTTTGATTGTGTATTTGTCTTTTATATATAGAGGTTTAATATTATGTACAAGCAATTTTTTAGCCCTTTTAATCATAACCACAAAGCATATATTGTCAGAACTGCTTTTAACTGTCTTTGAGTTTGATCTACCACAATTTTCAAATGGTGTTTTTGGCTTTAAAGAAAAATTTCCAACAATACCTAGTAAGAAAAGGAAATTGGGTTCAAGCATCATCACTACCACCAAGGGCAGTTCATTAGCCTCAACGAGCATCATTGGCAAAACCAAAAGTCTTACAAACAATCTGACAATCATGAGATCTTAAACAATATTATAATCTTTAAATCTTTAGATTCATGGTTTATGTGGGATTCGCATCTTTCAAGCGGTGGCGGTGGCTTCGACAAATATTTCAAACATAACGGAAACCACCAAAAACCAAGAGATCCAAACATACTTGAAACTATCATAAAACATTTGGTTTCTCAAATATAGTAACAAAACCCAGTTACTAAAAAACCAACAGCAAAAACAAGTTAACAAAATAATAGCAGATCGTAAAAGCTCACCACATCATAAACAACAGATCTAAGACCTAAAACAATCACAAGATCCTCTTTTATGAAATATTTAAGATCCAAAAATAAAAGACCAAAAAATCACAAACCTTGTTGTTATTGTGTTCAAAAAACAAACAAGAAATAGTCGTAAATCAAAACCAAAACTACCGGTGAGCAAAGCCACCAACCGTAACCACTTGAAACAACCATACCACTGAAAACGCCAGAGTCACCAATCGAAGCCGTTTTCTCAAAACCACATAAGCCAACAAAAAAAACATCAACCGAAGTCACCTAGCCTACCGAAACAACCTGAACCATTGAGCAATGGCGGCTATATGGTAGGCGGCGGCGGCTGCGGTGATGCTGGTTGTCAGTGTGTGGTGGTTTAGAGAGAGTGAGGGCTTTGTATGAGTATTTTGTGTGGTGTGTGTTTTTAGGTTTTGTGTGGGTTTAATATATTTTTTAGGTTTGAGGACGGTTACGAAATGGGCCGGTTGAAATGGACATTTACATTAAATTTTACTAGTAGGGTACCGCACGATGCGGCGGCGGGTACCCTATGACTATATTTTCTGATAATGTGATGTTACGCGGCCATATTTTTTTTAATGATTAATTTACAAATAACAATAATTTTAGGGTTTGATTAGTTGAAAAACCCCTTGCATCTTAACTTAGAGGTCAATGGTTCAATTCTCACTCCCTACAAAAGGCCGGAGGTCCTTTCCTATCATAGATAGAACTGGAAACCTCTCTACCTTAGGTAGGGGTAAAGTTGTCTACATATCAACCTCCTCATACATCGTGGTAGACGGTATTGCGACCAATAAAAATAAAATAGAAAAAATAAAAAAGTAGTAGTATAATTTTATTTACTATTAACCGAAGCTACCAGAAATAGAAATCTTGATTATTTCCTTCAGCACAATTACCTTTAAATTTTCTGACTTACATGCGACCTTTTAGGCATAGTAAGGCGACCGACATTTATATTTTTATTTTTATTTCAAAAAAACTCGTCTTTTTTACACTATATATATCCCCTACATTTTCATTTTTAATATACATTATTCACATGAACCAAATATCAAAATTAGCCCAAAATCAACTATATCATACAAATAATATACGGCTCAATTAGTAATTAGTCAAATCATTTTCAGCCTAAAAAAACTTTAATCATAAATATCTATTAAGGCCCATGATAAAACTGCCAAACAATTTGTGACATTATTTGGCCAGCCCAATTAACAACGAAACGGGTATATAACCCAAATGTTAAGACTTATAAATACGTTTACAAAATTTAAATTACCTCATTCCTGCTCTAATTTCCCTCACAAAAATAAGCAACCATGATTTGCAGCCACACAAACGTCACATACTCTTCCTTTCTTTCTTATCTTGATAACCGAACATAATCAACAATCTATGTTTGCAAGAAAATCAGACCCTTTTTTTGAATATCAAATGAAAACTCTCTCGAAGGTTTTATGTTGTGTTGACCGTGATGGTGGTTTTGAGATGGGGTTAGAATTGAGGTAAATATAGATGTTGTGTTTTATTGTTGCTGTATACTTTCTGTCTGTGGTCCATAGATGAAACAAGTTTGTTTTGGCTTGATTGATGATTGTTCTTTTCTTCTTTCGTTTCATCTTCGCTTTTGTTTTGATATGTAACGGTACAATTTTTTTCATCTTTTTTGGAATGCATTAATCGGTCGAGGGGGTGACTAGTTTGTGAATTTTGGAGCCATCCAACCTTCATTGATCTTTTGGTTGCAGTGGCGACGACTCGGTCAGCGCAGGGGTGACCGGTCCGGTCGACCGACCACTGTGTCCAGTCTAATGGCTTTATTTTTAAGTACTTGACTTAGTAGCTTGATTAGCTTGTACATTATGGTTAAATTATTGTATATTCTGGTAAAGGGGTGAATTAATTAGTGTATTAATTATATGTGTTGAATAGATTATTGACATTAAAATCATTGTGCTTTACATACTTGTGCTTTGTGTTTTATGACTTGTATTTACTTAAACCCTATTGTACATTGTGCTTAAAGGGTTGTAATTTTTGGTGAATGGGCGTTTTTAATAGCATTAATGTTGTTTAGTAGAATTTTGGTCTTAAAATGACACTACGCTGTTTTTTGTTGTACAATAAGCTTACTTTGTTGTAATTCTGAAAATTGGGTGCATTAAGGTGTTGTAAACTATGCATTATTTCTTGTAAATCTAAAAATTTTGGTGAGAGAGTGCTTCATGCATTATATGTAGTATAGATGAAATAGGTTGTTAGGGAATGGGCCGATTGAAATGGACTGTTACAGCATGTTTTATGAAATACACTGTTACAAGAAGACACTTAAATTTTCAGTTTTTGTAATTTTAAATATACTAGCAGGGTACCCGCGCAATGCGGCGGCGGGTACCCTGTGACTAAATTTTGTGAAAAGCAAATATCGTTCGTTTATACGTTTTTTCTAACAATAATTTTATGAGAATGATAATTAAAATAACTATATTCGGCATTTTTTCATCTTGAGAGTTTTTTCGGCTTCAGAGTTTTCTTTGTTTTTTCTTGAGCTAGAATTCGGATAGTATTTTTGCTTAGCCGAAAATCACTTTATACGAAGAAAAAAAAACCAATATACTAACCAATGTTACTAACCCTATATCTCCTAAACACTTTGCAACTCTAAATCCACAAAACAAAGCCACCCCACTTCTTCTTTTGTAAGATTCAACGCCAACCACTCCACCAAACTTCACCCTCTTTTCTTTCTTTCTTTCTTAACCGAATGACGAACAAAGTTCCAGTGGCTTCAAGATCTTTTATAACAAAGGTCCAAGGTAGTTTTCCTTTGTTTTGTTTTTCCATTTTCTAAGGTCGATGATGGGTTGTAGAGATCTTTAAAGATCCGTTCTTGAAACTAGATAACAACGCTAGATCTTCTGTTCTTGTTTTTTTTCGGTGAACGAACGAAATAAATAATTAAACAAATTTATTTGGTTATTTCTTTGTAAGTTTCGGAAATTTAAAAGAAGTTGAACTTCTCATAAATAAAACTGAGATCTTTGTTTTATTTTTTATCTTTTTTTTCGAGTCTTCGTGTGGTTAGATTGTGTCTTAAGGAGGGTGCGATTAGGATAGCATATGATGTTGTTTGAAAAGTGCTACGGGTTGTGGTTATTTGATGTTAACGTGAGACGGATTTGGGAGAAAAAAATAACGACAATGTAAATAAAACATCTGGCAAAAAAAAATTGGGCCAACACACCGAGTTGTTTCGTTCTTGTTTGAAGTAGGATGTAGATTGTCACTGGATCTCGAATTTTTGTTTTGGTGATGGTTCTCAGATATTTCTTTTGGAAGCTTAATTATATTGTACATTGTGGTTAAATTGTTGTATTTTTGGGTGAATGGGTGTTTTTAATAGTGTATTAATTGTATTAGATGAGTAGTGTTTTTTAAGTTTTATGTGTACTTTAAGTACTTGTAAATAATGTTTAAATACTTGTAATTTTTGGTGTAAGGGTGTTTTTAATGTTATTAATATAGAATTGATAGAACTTTGGTCTGAATTTGCTTTAATGCATAAAGTGTTGTACACTATGCTTAAAGTGTTGTAAGTCTAAAAATTTTGTGCATTAAAGTGTTGTACGCCATGCATAAAGTGATGTAAGTGTGAAATTTTTTGGAGAGAGAGTCATTCCTCCATTATAAGTAGTATAGATGTGTATGTATTTATTTAATAGTAAAATTAATACAAGTATTTCCATTATAAGTAAGATGTTGAATCTGAATTTTTAAGCCTGCTATTTATAGTATGTCCAAAATGCTTTATAAAGGAGTATAGATAAGATACTAATGGGCCTAAATACAAATGCTAAACTATAATAATAAACATGACATATGGGCCGAATACATATTCCCGTTAACATATAATTCTATTGCCCATCCGTGGACTTCAAGTCGCAAATCCCAACAGCTTATGTATGTGGTACAATGGCCTTTCCAGTATCTTGGGGTATCACATTGTTTCCGCAACCCGTCGTCATTGCCTTGCAGGATAAAAAGTTTATTAAATAAATAATTGTAACAATAAAAAATGAACATAAAATCAGGCATTCTTTTTTATGGATTCATCCTAGTCCGGCTCTAAATCCCGATTCATATTTAAATAAAATCCCAATTTAATAAGTTGGAACTGAAATAATGTTGTAATCAAGGTTTTCAAGATTGGGTTCCTACCCCGGATCGTTTTCGTCTTTGCGTGATCGTGATCGTAAGATCGGATCGGGATCTTAAGATCCTACTCTAATGTTATTTCTTAATAGTTTTTGTAATACGATATAAATTTACAAATTATTATACATTATAAAAATAAAAAAGATTATGAGTGTTTCATAGAAATATTGTCCTAAATTATAATTATGAAATGTTTAAAAGGATTAACATGTTGTTTTTCGACTTCTACAAAAAAAACAACCTATAAATTTATAATTTTTTAGTTTGTAATCCGAGAAAAGTAAGATCCGATCGGATTAGATCGTAAGATTTTAAGCTTGCAAAGATCCTATGTAGGATCTGGATCATTTTTGCTTTGTAGTATCGTAAAATCGTAAGATCCTAAAATCAGGATCGGGATCCTGACAACTATGGTTGTAATATCGAATGATATTGAAAGCTTTGACAATATAAAAATTACATGAAAAACGTAGCAACAATATCTACACTATGGAAAACAAAAATGAAGGGAAAAGAAAAAGGCTGGTAGGAGGGTAAGAAACGAAAATAAAATAAAGTAAGGTCGGATATAAAATGAGGGATAGAATAGCAAAGAACCGGCAAAAGCAAACCCTAAGAAGAAGAGATGGAGGGGGGTGATGATGAGTGGACGCCGGAGGATTATAAGCGTTTAAGTGCGACATCGCCGGAGCAATTTGCGCGTTTTGATGCTATGAGGAAATTTGACCTTCAAAGGCTAAATAACTCACTCAATTTCGTCGGTAATAGTCACATGATGTCCAGGGAGGAATATGCTCTTTCAGTAAGCAAATCGATTAGATATGTTGTTCCTGAGACACTCAAGAAGAAGAGGGAAGGGGAAGAGGAAGGGGGTGAATGTGAATCTGAAGAACCTGAAAAGAAGAAGATGAAGATGAATAACGACAAGAGGATGAGTAACAAGAACAAGTTATATGGTGATTTATCTCCTGCTGATGTTTTTCAATACTATGCTGAAAAGGTAGTTTATAAAACCATAGATCCTAAGGACCCCATTGTTCAAGCCAAAGTTGCTAATATCAGAAAGTTGTGTGCGGAAAAAACCAAGTGGCTGCGCGAGGTATATGACTTGACAAGGAGAGACTAGCTGAAGCAGAAGCCAAAGCCAAAGCCAAAGCCAAAGCACCACTGCTTGTTTAATTTGCTTCCTTCCTTATAATATATCTGTCTGTCTTTTTCTTGTTTTAACTTGTTTTAATTAGGTCAACAACTTCAACTTATCGTCGTCGTCTAACTTATACTCCGTATAATATATGTGTCTTTCTTGTTTGTTTTAATTTGCCTCCTGCCTAAATATATAACCTATGTTAGTTTTAATCAACACGCCTACCTAGGTTTACCAGTTGCATTACTTTACTTTACTTTTATTGTAATTGTATTAATTAGTTTATGTAATTTGTTCGTTTCTCACTATCGACAGATAAATGATGCCCCTAAGGCAACTGCATATAATTTTTACCCATTTACAATCCCCTACATGCTAACCATAAGCCAAACTCACTGGGCTTAACCTTTCAACTTGCTTCTTAATTGCTGCTGGTTTCGTGCAGTTAGCACTCCGGTGTCTTATTATATTTGCAAAAATATAGTGTCCCTCTTCACATGGATTAGTTGAAACCATGCGCTTTTTTGGATTTATTTGCTTGCTATGTTGTCTCCAGATTTTGTACAGCGATAACTATACCTACTTAATGAATATGAAACCATTGTATGCTGGAAGTGGGAATTTAATGAAGTTGGCTCATTTGTAATCTTTCAACTGGAAGCATAAGTTATCTGATGAAAAGTGAATATGTCCACTAGTTTATTTGCTCCTCGTAAACACAAATGCAATAAGCTTTGTAATAAACTAGATATCACTAGATGCACGATTATTTTCCCTTGTTTGGCATTGCTCAAGTATGACTGCTAAATGGATTGTTCTAGTGATACCAATACGGTTAGTCTTTTCTGCAAGCGACCTTTACCATGTGAGAATATGGATATGGCTAACTGGAATCATGTGGGAATTGATGGGAGGATATTTCTGGATGTTTTGGACTTCCTTGAGTAAGAGATGTTGCATGCTTTTTTGGTTCAGCTGTTTCTGCAAATGACTATAAATAAATGAAGTGTCCTCAAGTATTTGCTGGTGTTCGGTTTCATATGGGTGACTGTGATAGACCTGACAACGATTCTAATAGAAGTTTTGTTTGAGTATTCGTATATAAGTATGGTTAAACAATGCAAAATGTTATCCGTGCATGGTGTGTGCTTTAATGCCTATTTGGAAGATGTTTTTGCTGCAGATGCTCTGATTGTTTCTTTGTTATATATTGGTATGGTATGGGTCAGCTGGGTAGTAGGCATTAAACCGTACGGAGGGGTGAGCAAATGGACCGAGAACCGAACCGGAACCAAGAACCGAACCGGAACCAAGAACCGAACCGGAACCGACCGAACCCGAACCGCATTTTGGAACCGCGATCCGGTGCTCGGTTCTTAGATATTTCAAATTTCGGTTCACGGTTCAGTTCGGTCCGGAACCGCGGGTATCGGTTCCGGAACCAAAGAACCGCACGAATTTTCAAAAACGCTAAAACATATATAAGAACCTGTTTGTAGTTTTCTACCTCAAAATATATAGACATAAAATTGTTCAAATTAAAAATTGACATATAGACCACACTCATATTCAAGTGGTAACACCCACACATGGCACTCAATTGTCATAAGGAATTGAATTAGAAAAGTTAAAGATGTGAAGAATAAGATAACTTAAGATTTGAGTTTTCCTTCATGATCAGTAAGACTTGTCGTGTTTTTATAAATATTCCTATCCCATTTTGAAGTGTTTTATGTAACACAATTTTAGTTAATATATCTTCTATACTTCAACAGTAGATTTCTGCCTAAATTTTGAGTGTATGAGTGTAAGTACATTATCAGATTTTGGCATAAGATGTTCTTAAATCATTTATACTATCTAGTAAGTTATTTATTGTTTGCTAAAGTACGTTTTGCTTAACTGTTTACATATTTCTTCATTTGCTAAAATTTCAAGGTTGGTTTAAATTTTGAGTATACAGTCTAATCTTTAATTCCGTTTGCATTTTCATGTCTCGTAAACATTGTTTTTTCAAATATTGTGTTGTCCATTATAACAACCATTGACGTAACTCGAATATTATGTCACATGTTTTAATCGTTCAATATTTTTTATCATTTAGACTTAAATTAGTGCAAACACATATATAATATTGAATTTTGGACGGTTTTTCAAAATTTGCGGTTCCAATCGGGTAGAACCGGAACCGGAACCGAAACATGTTCTTCGGTCCTGTTCTCGGTTCCTAAAATATGTGTTTTTCGGTTCTCGGTTCTGTCAGTTCCGGGTCGGTTCCGTGCGGTTCCGGAACTGCGCTCACCATACGGACCAAAGGTCACATGATAATGCCTGGCCTTAAACTCATGGGAAGTGGTCGTTTTTAAGTGTTATATTTACTGATTAAACAGCTTCATATGGTATGAAAGGGACCCGTAGGACTGTTATAATTGCAGGGATTGTACTTTTTAAGAATTAGTGGTTCTCACAAATGGTAGGTTTTGTTTTACGGGTCAAATAGTTTGGAAACTATTGCTGCAGGGCTGCTGCTTTTGTGTGGTTGGGTCAGTTGGGTTTGGCTATTGACATGGAGTAGGCATAAAACTGTAAGGACCAAGGTCACATGATAATGCGGGGCCTTTTACTCATGGGAAGTGGTCGCAATTGGTTTGCTTTAATTGTAAAACAACTCTGCTGATTAAACAGCTTCATATGGTATGAAAGGGACCCATAGGGATGCAAGTACAATAAACTCAAGTTTACTAATACAACTCAAAAAGACTGTTATCATTGCAGGGTTTCTAGTTTGTTAGTATTTCTTACAAAGTGGGTTTTGTTTTATGGGTCAAATAGTATGTCACCTATTGCTCCAGGGCTGCTGGTTTTGTATGCTTGGGTCAATTGGGTCAGACAGTATGGAGTGAGCATTTTGAGCAAGAACATGATAATGCATGGCCTTAAACTCATTGGAAGTGGTCGTGATTAGTTTGCTTAAAGTGTAGAAATTGCTGATTAAGCTTGATTGAATAATTACACGTTGGCTGGGACGTGGTCTGTGATTGAGATTGTGTTATTAGTAAATGGTGGTTTGTAGATGTTCGGAATGTAGTACTGGTTAATGTATCTGCTCCTATAAGGTTCTTTCAACCTACACTAAACACAGATGTTGGATATATGCCCTTACGGTAAGTTTCAACTGCAGGCAACCGTAGGCGTAGGGAAAGACGACAGTCCAGCTTGCATGTTCTCTTTACCGTTTGATATATTAACAACTTACTACCGTAAATGGTCTATAAATGTCAAGGGTGCAATCTCACTAATTTGGAATTATATATATGCATCACTGTAGAAGACCTACTGAAGAAGTTTATGTTTTTTCAGTTTGTGATTTGTATAAGCTTAATCCCAAGTCATATGAATGAATTCATGTGTCTTTGTTGATGTTATTATGCTCTTCTATATGAAACAATGCAATTATATTTTCTTGTCATAGGATAGCAAGTCTATGATTGAAAAATTTAAATCAAGTGTCATGAAAAATGTTATTGCTAAACAAAATTAGTAGTATTGTCAAATGTGTCTGGATGGACAAGGCAACATACAGATCGAATCATGATGATTTCATAAAATACAACACTAATCTATATGTGGTTGACACGAAAAGTTTTAGGTCAAATGAACGTGCTATTTGACCGTAATTTTTCTAGTTTAAGTTCCTTCAGATATGCTATATGTGGTTGACAGAAAAAAGATTCAGCTCAACAAAACTGATCCATCCATTATTTGCAAGTTTAAAATACTTAAGAATAAGCGGGGGTACCAGCCTGTTAAATTTTTAAGTCCTTATTTTAGGGTAGAATTAGCATACAAGCGATTTTTGTCAAACACTTGAAACTCCTTATCTGCCTAAAATTAACAGATATGTATGTGGTTAACGGACTAGCAATCTACTACGGAATGACACAGTCATATCTTATTGAGTATTAAAGTGTGTATATATACTAATAACCTCATTACTGTTTAAGTTTTCTAATTTGATGTGAATATTTCCAGTCCAACAAATAGAACTCCTGAGTACACATGACGAAAGGACTGACGTTGGTACTATATACAACATATGGTCAGGAACCAATCGTAGAACCAAGGATTTGTAGGCATAATCGTAGGTGGAATAAGCATTTCTCCTCTGAATTAAGGTCGCATCTAGAAATCACCATTATCAAATCGTAATGCATATCAAAATAAGTGATCATCGCACAAAAATCTAGCACAATCATTTGGAAAATAAATTTAAACAAAGGTCTGATAAAATTTCCCCCAAGACCATTAACATCCTCCGTAAAAGTAAAACAAAGCAAAATGAAGGCATAATTTGAGAATCCAGCAATTCCCAGTCAAATGTTGTTCCTAATTATTACAAAAAAGGGGATAACATTATCCAACCACTATGCTTTCATTGGTGATTTAGTTGCTTCATTGTGAGCATTCTTGTTGTACATAACTTGATCTTGAACATACTTCAAAAGCTGTATTCAAAAAGTAAACTTAGTAAACAAATAAATATCTCACAGTTTTATAATAAGTACTCCGTAGTATTTAATAATTTGGTTTTAAGTAACAACACATATACATAATGACGTCATCAAACGTTGACAAAGATGGCACAATTACTGATAAAAATATAACATGAAATAAAACAATTGCTGCATAAATTCTGACTAGTTAATAAACAATCTGCCACCAAACTTGACGATAATTATTCCATATGTTAACATCATCTTGTGAATACATAGATGGTTCTGTTTCAGCAAATTACTAATCGCTGTCGATTGGGCTGAATTCTCTAAAACACCAACAGATGCAAATCATTACCAAAGCTAAAATATCATATAGCAACGGAACTCAGTTATGCTAACTCTCATTTAATTAGCTGATAATTCGCTATTTGTTTTCTGAAAGTTGGTATCTTCATTAATTGAGGCAATGGATCAATTAACGGCTGCGGATGAACTTAAACTAGAAAGATATTTGAGGTTTCAATTTTACCGCCAGTAGTAATATTCAGATTAGTGTTTTGTGTTTTATGAAATCCTCATGATTTAGGATAACCATCGATATGTCGCCTTGTCCATCCAGACAAGAAAATAATTGTATTGTTTCATATAGAAGAGCACAATAACATCAACAAAGACACATGAAAATACTTAAGGATGCATATAATTCCAAATTAGTGAGATTGCACCCTTGACATCTATAGACCATCTACAGTATCAAATTGTAAAGAGAACATGCAAGCTGGACTCTCGTCTTTCCCTAGGCCTACAGTTGAAGCTTAGGCCTGCAGTTGAAACTTACCTTTGTTCCATACAGTTTAGAATGCCTACCCCCATACATATAGCAAAACCGAATTGACCCATCCCCATGAAACCAGCAGACCCTGCAGCAACATTTGCCACACTTATGAGAACCCCTAATCCTAGCTAAGATAGAGCATTCCTATGGGGCCCTTCCATACCATATGAAGTTGTTTATATACCCCTGAGTGAACATGTAAACACATTTTAGATAGCAGTCCTGAAACACCAAACTTGTAGATGTCTTCAAACCAGCAATTAACAAGCAAGTTCAAAGTTAAACCTGTGGTTGGAGAGTTTGGCTACATTCTAATGGTTATACAAATCACAGATTGAAAATACATAAACTTGGTCAATAGGTCTTCTACAGTGATGCATATAATTCATAATTGGTGAGATTGCACCCTTGACATTTATAGACCATCTACGGTAGTTGTTAATACATCAAACTGTAAAGAGAACATGCAAGCTGGACTCTCGTCTGTCCCTAGGCCAACAGTTGAAACTTACCATACGGGCATAAATCCGACTTATGTGTTTAGTGTAGGGTTGAAAAAACCTTATAGGAGCAGCAGATACAATTTACCAGTACTACATTCTGAACATCTACAAACGTCAATTTACTGATAACACAATCTTAATCACAGACCACGTCCCAGCAAACTTGTAATTATCCAATCGCTTAATCAGCAATTGTACACTTTAAGCAAACTAATTACGACCACTTCCAATGAGTTTAAGGCCCCGCATTATCATGTTCTTGGTCCCTACGGCTTAAAATGCTTACTCCATACTATTTGACCCAAGCATACAAAACCAGCAGCCCTGCAGCAATAGGCGCCATACTATTTGACCCGTAAAACAAAAACCTACATTTGTAAGAACTGCTAATACTAACAAACTAGAAACCCTGCAATAATTATAACAGTCCTACGGGTCCCTTTGATGCCATATGAAGCTGTTTAATCAGCAATTTTTTACAATTAAATGGGAAACCAATTGCGACCACTTCCCAAGAGTTTAAGGCCCAACAGTTTAATGCCTACTCCATATACATATAGCCAAACCCAGCTGACCCAACCGCGTGAAACCAGCAGGCCTGCAGCAATAACATCCAAACTATATACGACGACAATAAGTTGAAGTTGTTGACGTAATTAAAACACACACGAAAGACAGACAGATATTATAAGGAATGAAGGAAGCAAATTAGTTTGGTGGGAGGGCTTTGGCTGCAGCTTGTGCTAAGGATGCTAAGGGATCTTCGGCTTCAAGTGCGGCTATGGCTGCGGCATCTGCTGCGGCTGGTCCTAAATGCTTATTGATATGTTGCAGCAACATGAGTCTTCTCTCAAACTCTTTAAACTTGGCGTCCATTTCAGCTTGAACCTTAGGATCCTCAGGATCATAATATGTTTCTCTCAACATCATATTCTTCTCCTTCATTTCAATCTTTTCTAACTTCTCCTTGTTATCCTCCTCATCATCATAATAGCCCTTTTTCAACATCACCTTCTTTTTACTCTTTTCTATCTTCTTCTTCTTCTTCTCCTCCTTTTTACTCTTTTCTATCTTCTTCTTCTTTCTCCACATCATCTTCTTCTTCTTTTTCTCCTTCTTTTCTATCATCTTCTTCTTTTTCTCCTTCTTGTTATTGTCTCTGATTTCAGATATCAGCTTCTTGAGTTTCTCAGGTACACCAATATCTCTAGCCGTTTCATACATAGCGTCAGCAAACTGCTCCCTGGACGTCAACGGACTTCCACCATTAAAGTCATATTGCCACATAGCATTAAAACGTACAAAATCCATACGGGTCGGTGCACTTGCACGCTTAAAATCCTCCTCCGTCCAGATGTAATCGTCATCATCCTCCATCTCTGATCTCATCTAGGGTTTGCTTTTTGCCGGTCCCTTGATTTTTTGGTTCTGTTTTTTTTATAAACCCTCTTTATATATCACAAAATAAACCGACCTTACTTTATTTTATTTTCATTTGTCACCCTCCTTTCTTTTTCTTTTTCTTTTTTCACACGAGATTTTTCATAATGGTTTTTTTAGAACCGTGTCCATGTTTATGTCTACCTGATTAAACTCGGGAACACTATAAAGGCTCTTCATCTTATCGAGGAGGCGAATATATGATGAGTCAAGTTTTTTTAGACCTATTCCCTCCTCCATACATGGCACAACACAATGGAATGTCTGAAAGGGGAAATCGAACTTTATGTAACACCCCAATACCGGGTCTCATGTATTTTATTACTAGGTAACTTCGACTACGACCTATATGAGTTTAAAGACTTCACGTGATTGGTTTGTCAAACCATAAGTTTTTATGATATGTATATGGTCTTAGAAGTTTCAGGAATGTGTTTGTGTGTCGGTTTACAAGCAACAAAAGGGACGGAAATGATCTTGAAGACCATTTGATGATGAAGAAATTATTTCCCAACTTCATTTGTTTTGTCCATGGCAATGATCCTCTAAGTAAGTACTTTTTTTTGTTTTAAGCTTTGTTGTGAATTCGTAAGTTAGGGTTCTCGAGATTCAAATTGGGTTTTGGGTCATTTTCATTCTAAAGCATGAATTAAGGCATTAATGAATATGGGTTAAGATTATTTAATCAATTAAGCGTAAATTAGTGATTTAGAGAGTTTTGGTCATGGTTATAGGGAATCGAGATCAAATAAGAACTTTTTTAAAGTTTCAAAAATGAGAACCCAATAAATGGTTGACAAGCGGAAATAATCATTTATGTGAGAAACTAGAAGGGGGGTTGAATAGTTTACCGACTTGTTTTCTTTAGTTATAAAAATTTCCTTTTGTGAAAAACTTAGATTCAATTGTAAATGAAATCAATCAACACCAATATGAACACTATACTAGACTAATACAAGTAAGCAATAAATATAAAGAAAAGAGATGGAAAGATCAAACCGAGACAATGAGATTTATAGTGGTTCGGTTATGAAGCTCTTCTTCGCCAAACTCCACACCCCGAGTACCCAACTCGAGAATTCTAAGCACTATATCAACAAAGCTCCCTTCAGGGGGGGGGGGGGACCGTACTACATCGCTTACGTTATTTTCCGACACTAAGCTAAATGTTGAGTACTAATCTAGCTAGTACCAATCTCATAAGATCCACACGATCTACACAATCCTTACGTTCACGATCTACACGATCAACACAATCTACTCTTGACCCACTTGATCAACAAAATATCACACAAGCTACAAGAGATCCCCAAGATCTCTACAAGATCACAATGATCAACACAAGATAACTAGATAAGACTATAACACTTTATGTATATCAAGATACAATCAAGCAAACCACAAGTAATGCAAGTGCACTACACAAAGACTCTAACATCTTGTATCTTCTTGATACTTTGTGTTCTTCTCTTGACTAGTAGAGGAATGATGGTGATCACTTGGTTGGATGAAAGGATCACTCTTTAAACAAAAGTAAACTAACTAAATGTTCAAAGGAGAGTTTAGGTGATAAATGATTTGATCACAGAAAATTGTGTGTGTAAAGGATGAAGAAAAACTGTGAAGTGAACTGGTATGTGCTTATTCACATACCTTTATTAGACCAAAAACAGACCAAAAAGACCAAAAACTTATCAATAAATGCCAAATATATGTGTTTTTGTATTTGTGATTGTGCAGGTACGGATATCTAGAAAATGGGCAAAAATCAAGAGAAAACGACAAAAACGAGCACGAGAAATGGAAAGAGCATTTAAAGCCGAAGCTGGGGAAGATTTTACAAAAATGGATCAATATTATGCCCTAGTTTTCAAGATTAGCCCTCAAAAGTACTTTGCAAAAATGTCAGAAATGGTCCTTGGATTTTATCAATTGTCAAAATTAGTTCTTATGATTAAAACGAGAATGGCGACGGGCCGCCGCGTTGCGGGCGGGCCTGTTTTTTGGTGCCGTTTTTTTTCTTATCTTTTATTTACTCAACATGTAAGCGTTTTCTCGGATGTTTTTTAACTAACTTAAGATTTCAGAGATTAAAGGGCTGTTTGATAAAACAATATGATTAAGCGCTGAGTGAATCATAGTTGCTGAATCATTTAAAGATCCTGAATGAACTTGGTTCTGAATAATAATGAACGTTTGAGAATTGTTCTGATTCAACGCTCTGAATGATTTAAATTACCATTTTATCCTTATACGCACTTATGTTAAATTTTTACTTTTATTTTTTTTTAACAATGATGTCCGACATTTTGGCCGGCTAATGCACGTTAATAAAATCAAACCTAGTTATTTTAGGGGGAAAAAATCATTTTTTTTAGTTGTCCTACGTTAATAAAATCAACTTATTATTCCAAAGAAAATTTGTTTCATGAAATAATGAAAACATGAGGTCCATCAATTTCAAAATAGCATTTTTATATTAAATTCTTAAAATTTTAGCACACAGTGACATCATGTCAAAGTACGAGTTCTATTTTTTAGTGAAATTAAAATGAATAAAAGATAAAAGGACAAAATAGGAAGATGTGAGATGCTGTATGATTTTGTATCTTTGTGGCCATGAACGATTCAGAACCTTTCAAAATGGTCCAGCGTCACATTTTTTTTTATCAAACAAACTATGGTCTGACCGATTCATTGATATCCTCTTAATTGCCCAATTCAAAGTCTATCAAACAGGGCCTAAATGCATTATAACATTAAATATTTAAAAAGTTTCCTTTACATAAGTAAATAACCTATAAAGATATATATAGAGTGCTGCTTATATGACATAAGCTTTAGATAGCAATTTAATTCTCCTGTTTTCGGATAATAGCAACTGAAGGAACAAAACTCTTGAGGTATCTGCTAAAGATCAGACAAATATCTGAGGTGACGCCATTTAATCTCAGCTAACATATTAGTTTTAGAGCTTCATTTGGTTCTCTTATTACATTTAACTCTATCTTGCTACAACAACTGTAGTTTGTTTGTGGGGTTCTAACAATGTAGTGAACTTAATTTTTATGAAACGATGGTCCGCCTAAGCTCTTTTCTGCATATGGAAATCATCAAGTGATGCTACAGTCATGACTAATCTTTCAATACCAATATGAAACGGGTGTAAAAGCTTGTAACAAAAATGAAAATGAACCAAGTGATCTATTATTGAATCTTAAACAAAGGTGAAAGGTTCGGTTAAGCGTCTGATGCAACTTACATCGATAGTAGTGCACCATGTTCGTCAGGGTCTCTTGTGCTTGGCACGAACCTGAACCTAAAGTATGCCCAACAATAAATGGCCAGTCATATTATTTTTACCCAACGGGTGAGAATTAGAGAAACTATTTATCACTCCAAATGCATTTGTTCTCATTGCAGCTTATGGAAGCAATCTCAGGCAATGCGGGAACAGAAACTGTGATCTCTCTTTGGTTAAATGGCTCTGGAAGTTCAGGCTCAGGTACATCAAATCCCTATTTCAACATTGACCTGTAAGCATAATAAGCAAATATTATCCTTTACTATGTTGATTTTAGAGGAAGCAAGATGGCTGGGTCAGGTATATAGGTTCGGTACTTTCGTTACTGGTTGAAATGGGTTTGGATTGAAATAAGTCATTTTTATTAGGAGTCAAAACATGCAAGGTCGAGTCGTTTTGACCAACAAACAATATTTTGTCTATTTTGAGTATTTTATAAACAACTAATGTCTCGATTCTAATTACAATGATAATATCACATTAATGATCTAAATCACTGAATAAGAATTATAAGAGGTAGTGTGCCTCGGAAATAGAATTTGGACAACTTCCAACCCGTTTGACCCTTTAAACCCATTCCACTTTTAGCTAACCTTTTTTTAACTCAGTTGACTTGCTTGAATGCTTAATATACAACATTACAACCCATAACCCATACACCCATTCACTTCTAGTTACGTGCAAGTATTACTGCTAAACAGCTTTTTGGGCTCATGTAACTCAAATATACATATCTCAATTAGCATGACGATAATATAATACTCGCCGACAGAACAAAATCTTCTTATTATCAAGTCGATTAAGTCAAAAGATTATTTTAACATGTAATTTTTAAAGCCATATGACTGAAGAAGGGAAAGAATTACCTGTGAATGTTTATTGACCAACTTGAAGAGCCTATTGGAAAATGCGTGTGAAAGAGCTATGTAAGCAGAGTTTTCAATGTGACCTTCTACAACATCAAAATTCAAAGTAACTTTTATGGCATGCTCCACGCTCAGAGTCTTCTTATTGTGCAGAACAGCTTCAGGGAGAATGAACTTTATCTGTGCAAGATTTCTATATGAAAACTTCCTGTAAATTAGAAAACAGATGTGATCATTTTACACTCATATTCTCCTGATAGATAAAGATTTTCCTTTAGAAAAATTGCATAGAAAGGCAATCCACGTTAGGTGAAATTTTATTATAAACTTCGTTTTCACCTATAGTCTAACAATTAACTTTAAAAAAAAAACTGATTTATGGTGACTAACTTATAAAACACAATTTGATTCAGTTAAGCGGTAAAACAGATGGCATGTCAGCTGAATATGAGTAACTTTGAGTCTCTAACCATATTGACTTTTTTCTTGATGTTGGCTTTTATTGCTCAAAACAAAGTTCCTTACATTAAGTAAAAAATCTACCTAAAGTATGTCATCTATCCACGCAAACCCCCTTGTTTTAATATGTATGATATCCTTCTCTAAAAATCCCAGGACAACTTACCACATGAGCAAAATAACGTGCTCCTAAAGGGTCACGCCAAGAAGTTTACCGATCAACAACAATTCAAAAAGAAAAACAGACCACAGTTTTCCATTATCTTCCTGTGAGAGTTTCAACTTGACGACATATATTACGAAAAGTAGGCAACTGTTTACGCAGACCAAGCAGCTTTAGTGAAGTAGTCATACGATCAAAAAGCACTGAAAGAGATTTGTACCTGGTAAAAGACAAAGGTTTATTAAATTATAAAATGTACCGAGTTTAACCATATACTGCAGAGCATAATGTACGTACTAAAAGACTCACTTTTCAGGTAGTTCAGCTAATTCCTTGTTGACCCTACTGTTCAAAGGCTCCTCCGTCTTTTCTGGCGTCGGAGACACAAAGTGAGCATCAAGACACCGACTTTCATGGATCTGCAATTTTTTTTACAGGAGTAGAAGACACTGGGCGTGATTTATCAGCCACGGGCAAATTGCTTTTATGTGAGGATTCCATGACGGTTTGTTCTCCCTCGTGTATTTTTTGATCCACGCTTGCCATGATAAGCAAGCAAATCGACACAAATGGAGATCTGAAAATATATCAGCTACTCAGAAAGATAAATAATATAAACACATGAGCTTGTAGTCTTGTACCCAAAAATAATTATGATTGACACACAGGTATACATGAACAGTTAAATTGGCCATTTTGCAGCTTTCATCACTTGGACACAATGTATCCTAATACAAACACACTTGACGTGACGATTGGTTGATATCAAATCACGGACACACCCACATATTCTCAAACATACTAACAATAAAATTGAGGGACCTTAAGTGACACCACAATTCGTTGGATTTACAACACCCACTAATTCACACACAAATATTAACAGTTAAATAGACGGGTTTGCAGGATTTTAGTGACGTTGGCCGGTTGACACACGTCAACATGGCAGATACTTAAAAAAATGCCGTGACACCGAATTATATAAGTTAATCACATGATGTGGTCCACATACCTAAGAAGACTGAAAGAAGATCCACCTAGAGAGTTTTAGGCTTCCTTTTCTAAATACACGGCTGTGACCCAAAGTACATTGCTCGCAGCCACATTTTCCGCTTATACAGCATGAACTGATAAATAAGTAACCAAATTTCTTCAATTCCCATATCCGTGATCAACCATTGCCAATTTGAATGACCCTGAATCAATTTAAAAAAAAAAAAAAAAAAAAAAAAAAAAAAAAAAAAAAAAAAAAAATCTAATAGATGAAAGTTTAAAACTAACATTAGTTTAAACAAATATTTAACGTATACTAAAACTAATTCGCATATTTATCAATTTTGTGATTTTAATGAATGAAAGTCTAAAAACTAATACTAATACACATGTAATTTTAAACAAAGTTAATATTATAAAGTATAAGGGGTATAAAGTGTAAGGGGTTATTTGTGTTTTTTTATAAAGTTATTAAAAAACATGAAAAATTATAATTTTACACTTTCCTCTATATAAATTATTTAAAATTCAATCACTAAAGTTTTATTAATTACTTGCTCTTTTTTTAAGTTTTTGTTTTCATAAATTTGACACCAATATTTTTATGCATTTTTTTTTCTTAATTAAATTTCTCTACTAAATTTATTAAGTTTGACCAAAATCAATTTAATTTTGGCTTTCTATTGACCAATCACGTTGCTTGATTTAACCTACGTGGCAAAATCGAGCTCTACTATTGGTCCATTTTTTTTTTGAATGAGAAGGGATTTGCCAAAATACTCTGAAATGATGTAATTATTTTATTGTATAAAAGATTTGGTAGATATGTTTTTAATTGGTTGTACAATGTGAATAAATTATTGTACTCTTAAGTAATGGGGTGTTTTAATAAGAGGATTAATTACATTTCATAATTTTCTTTAATAAGATTTTTCAAGATTTTCACTTTTCAAGATTGACCATTTTTTCTTTATATGTAGTATAGAAGATATCCTAAAAGTTTCCTAATAGAGATGATATTTTCATAAATACGTTTGTGTTACTCAAATTTATAGAAAAAGAAAAGATGCACATGGACTTACATGCTATATTTTCATTGTTTGAGACTAGATTGTAAATTAACAAAGAAAAGGCGGAAGTTAAAAACCAAATCCCATTCGTTCCCAATGGCAAACTATCACCAGCAACCTCACCACAGTTCGTCTAACCATTATTATTCCCCGCGAGGTCACCACCGCTCTCAACCACCTTCGGTCATCAGATCCATTACTCAGTAGCTGTACTGATAATCATAACCTCATTCCCTATAGCTTATCAAATCAAACCAATTTACATAAAACAATCTCTTCATAAAAGTATTGCATTCATAAATGATTTTATTGGCCAAAAATATGTTTAATAGTGATGTGGGATATCCATTTGAAAGGTAATATTGACAATAATGACGGCTCTTCGAATCAAAGTTTTTTTTTTTTTTTTTTTTTTTTTTTTTTTTTTTTTTTTTTTGTGTGTGTGTGTGTGTGTTGTTGTTGTTGTTGTTGTTGTTGGGTTTGAACTTCTTCATCTGTTTTGATGAGTATAGAGAAAGTAGATACATTGGTTTATGATTTCAACATCTAAGATGAGTTTTAATAAAAGTATTGTTTTCAAAACGAGTTTTGGGTTTTGTATGACATATGTAAAATAAGTTGGCAGAAGAACTCAGGTATAAAAAATGCGGAATGTTGTGGACTGAACCCTTTGGCCGGACTGTTGGATTTCTTTACTAGGTATCAAGACAATGGCGTTACGTGTTGCCATTTGCGAAACAATAAATAGTGTTTGCTACACAATTATCCTTTTAACTAAGATTCTAAATCATGTTTAATGTTTGTCATGCATAACAGTTTTATTGACTACATGTGCCCTTATGGCCTTATGTTGACAAGGTATTATACTATGCTATTTATGTTGATAACCGTATCTATAAAGCTCATTTGTTTTTGCCATTGCCAACATTATATGATATAGTATTGTGTATTCAAGCTTTCTATGTTCTTCGTGGTTCCCTTTGAAATCCATATAGGATTTCTTCAATGATGACTATCAAGAGCTCTAAGAGGAAGATCCCAGGGCCGTCCCATTGATTTGGGTGGCCCGGTGCGACATCACGAATGATATAGTATTGTGTATTATAACAGCATGTAAATCAATAAAGATGTTCGAAGAAAAAGTAATATACAACGCCTAAATAATTTATGGTGAAACCATAATGATCTAATATTTAAGATGATAAGATCATGACTGTAAACATTCATTTTGTCATGAAAGATTATTGTTTCTTTAGTTTGATAACTCTTTCTATCTTGCAGGGACTATGCCCAGTAAGGGGTTGTTTGGGTGTTGCAGTGAAGCTCATAAAGGTAAGATTTTGCATTGCTTTTTGAAATTCTTATAAATGGGTTGTTTGGGATACTTACTTATATGCTTATCCTTTTATAAGCACTTTCAATAAAAAGTCCCAAACAATAGCTAGAATAAGCTTCATCTAGAATCGTAAACAGTCTCTTAATTATTAGAATTCTCAAACAACCCCTATAGAGTACTACACTTTTAATAATTAATCTCAAACAACCCAATTTTTTTTCCTTATAAATGACATTGATTGGGCTCAAAGAGGCATCCTTTGAGAGCAATTGGTCTCTGTATGTTAGTAGAGGTAGAACTGGACATACGGGTTGGGTAAAAAATGGGTATACGATGCGGGAAAAAATGGGTGGTTTGGGTTAACCCGAATGTTTTATGTCCAAAACTTACAATTTTATGCGAGTAGTAATTTTGATTTTAGATAAAGTGATTTAGAAGTTTCATAAATAGAGATATACTTTGTTAAACTTTAGGTTAAGAAAACTATAATGAGTGTCGGCCTAACCATTCCTAAAAGCGAGGGTCATGCAACATTATCTTACAACCAAAGGATAATATAGAAGGGATGAATTAATGCTCACTATAAGCAATTTATTTGGATGGAGCGTTTCGAATAACTAAAACCTTATGGACATGATCTGTCTGAGTTGAGCAATGGCCAAATGCAAAGTACCAAGGTTGATGAAATCGCCATTAGGTGTTTTGGGAAGTATTTAGGGATAACTTTATGTTGTAAATTTTTTTGAATCTGAAAAATTACCGAGATTAACTCTTCGTTGTTGCAAGGCCTCAAGTGTTTCTACTTAGCAAACATTATCCACTGTGACTTGAAGTATGGAAACTTACTCATTAATGACCTTTGTGACCTGTAAATATGTGATTTTGCGCTCGCAAGAACGAGAAGTGGTAAGCATCAGTGATTTTGGGCTCGCACGAGCCAGAATTGGTAAAACCTATGTACAAAGTATCTCAAACCAGTTGTGATTGATTACCAAAATTCTTGGCAGTGAAAAAGATTGATTATCAACATTCTTTGTGGCCAAAGAGAATATGAGATTGAATATCTATACTAAATATAAAGGAAAAATGGTCAATCTTGAAAAAATGGTCAATTTTGAAAAGTGGAAATCTTGAAAAATCTTATTAAAGGAAATTATGAAATGTAATTAATCTTATTATTAAAACACCCCATTACTTAAAAGTACAGTGATTTATTCACATTGTACAACCAATTAAAAACATATCTACCAAATTAAATACAACCAATTAATACAAATCACAAACCGGGTTGACCCGGGACGCTTCAAACCCGACGGGTTGAACCGGTTTAATTTGACCCGTTTTCGACCCAACCTTGCAAATTGACCCGGTTTAAATCGACCAATTTTTTGACCGGAACGGTTCACCCGGGTCGAACCGGGTTTCAAAACATTATGTTTAATTCCGAAATATTCAAACTTTTATTATTTTTCATTTATAACCTATAAACTTTTTTTTTTATGAATAAACTATTTGTCGCTATAAAATCTCGTTGCTATGCACGGGTACTCGTCTATTATTGATAAAGCATTTACATGAATTTCTTTAGGAACAATCATCTTTTCTTGAAAGTGAAAAAGTGAAAACTAAAAATGCAAGGTTGGACACGAAAACTGTTGAAGGAAACACGACTGTATCCCAATGTGTTAATACAAACTTCTAAATAAAATTTCTAATAGTTTCCATAATCTGTATGATGAAAAAACATTTATATGTAAAAAAAATTAAGTGAGATTAGTTTATTTAAATGAAAAATATTACTATTTTTCTTAAATGATAGTTGATCACTTTACTTTTGATTTACGAACATATCAATGGGTTATGCATATGTTATATAAAAAGAGGCATATGCGTATTGGAGGTTTCAAAAATAATTAGACGAGTACCCGTGCATAACAGCGGAGATTTTCTAGCGGCAAACAACTATAGTTACACAAAACGTTACAAAAAAACACTTAACCAAAGCATCACAATAACTATTTGCCACTATAAATTCCGTTGCTATGCACGGGTACTCGTCTAGTATTGGTAACTCAAATATAAAAAGGTTCTTAAAGTCAGTATACCATCACGCTCATCGATTAGCAAATTATTTTTTTACAAAAAGACAAAGTGTCACCTTTCTGTATAGTTAAATTAATTAGGTGCTCATTACATTAATTGGATTATATGTTTCGGTAAGATGAACTATTAGACGATATAATTCTATTTCAAATGTGAATTAGGATTAAATTTAAAAATAGTTTTAAATGGATTCAACATTAAATTTGGTACATAAACATGACATATGTCTTTGAAAGTACTATACAAGAGCTTTTATCACGTATATCAAATATAATTATAAATCAAAATTAGGAATCATAATTAAAATTAAAAACAAAAATTAAGCTATTTATTTTTTTAATAAATAAAAATACATTATTGAAAATTTTAGAAAAAACTCCGCGCGTGCACGGTTATTATAACTAGTAATTGTAACAATAAAACAATTTTTTTTTATATAAATGAATTAAGATTTCAATCAATCCCAATTTGTTAAGTTGGAACTGATATGATATTGTTGTCATATCGGATTATGATGAAAGCTTGACAACGTGAATTGGACATGAAACAATTATCTACACAATTGAAAAGAAAGGGAAAAGAAAAAGGGTAAGAAATGAGAATAAAAATAAAGTAAGGGGCGTATAAAATAAAAAAGAGGGATATAGAGAAAGGAGAATAATAACAAACAACCGGCAAAAGCAAACCCTAAGAGATGGAGGGCGATGATGATGATTACAACTGGACGGAGGAGGATTATAAGCATGTAAGTGCAATGTCGCGGGTGGATTTTGCGCGTTTTTATGCTATGAGGGATTTTGACCGTCAAAGGCTAGAGAACTCACGCAATTTCGTCGGTAATAGTCACTTGATGTCCAGGGAGGAATATGCTCTTTTAGTAAACAAATCGATTACAGATGTTGTTGTACCTGAGACACTTAAGAAGAAGAAGATGGAAGGGGAAGGGGATGAATTTGAATCTGAAAAGAAGAAGAGAAAAACTGACAAGAGGATCTGTAACAAGAATAAGTTGTATGATGATTTATCTCCTGATGATGTTTTTCAATACTATGCTGAAGAGGTAGTAGTTTCTAAATACATAGATCTTGAGGATCCCGCGGTTCAAGCCGAAGTTGCTGAGAAGAGAAAGTTGTTTGAGGAAAGATGCGAGTTGCTGCATAAGATTTATGTCGAGGAGGGACCAGCCGCAACAGAAGACAAAGCCTCAAATGAAGCCGCACCACTGCTTGTTTAATTTGCTTCTTTCCTTCCATATAATATATGTCTGTCTTTTTCTTGTTTTTGTTTTAATTAGGTCAACAACTTCAACTTATCGTCCTCGTCTAACTTATAATATATGTGTCTTTTCTGTGTTTTAATTTGCCTCCTGCCTGCCTAAATATAAAATTCAACACAGTCATCAAACAGCCTACCTATGTTGGTTTTAATCAACATGCCTACCTAGGTTTACCAGTTTCATTACTTTACTTTACTTTTATTGTAATTGTATTAGTTTCTGTAATTTGTTCGTTTCCCACTATCAACAGATAGATGATGCCCCTATGGCAACTGCATAATTTTTACCCATTTACAATCCCCTACATGCTAACCATTAGAATATAAGCCAAACTCACTGGATTTAACCTTTCAAATTGCTTCTTAATTGCTGCTGGTTTCAAGACATTTACAAGTTTGGTGGCTATCTAAATCTTTTTTTACATGCATGTTCACAAAGGGCCCCGTAGGAATGCTATCTTAGTTACGATTAGGGGTTCTCACAAGTGTGGCAAAACATTGTTATACGTAATGGGGGTAGGAATTCTAATTAACCGTACGGAACAAAGCTCACTTTGATAGTGTTAGCTTCATATCCTATGAGAGGCCAGGGACCCATATATAGGACTGCTATTATTGCAGGGTTTGTACTTTGTTAGTATTAGGGGTTCTCACAAATAAAGGGTTTGTTTTACGGGTCAAATAGTATTGCTGCAGGGCTGCTAGTTTCATGCGGTTAATTAGCACTCCTGTATCTTATTATATTTACATAAGTGTAGTGTCCCTCTTCACATGGATTAGTTGAAACAATAGCGCTCTTTTGGATTTATTGGCTGGCTATGTTGTCTCCAGATTTTATACAGCGATAGCATACCTACTTAATGAACATGAAACCATTGTCTGCTGGAAGTGGGAATTTAATGAAGTTGGCTCATTATTGAGGTCACAGAAGGGGAAGGGGAAGGGGGTGAATGTGAATCTGAAAAGAAGAAGATGAAGAAGAATAACGACAAGAGGCCGAGTAACAAGAACAAGTTGTATGATGATATATCTCCTGATGATATACTATGCTGGAGAGGAAGTTTATAAAATCATAGATCCTGAGGATCCCAAGGTTCAAGCCAAAGTTGCTGAGAAGATAAAGTTGTTTGAGGAAACATCCAAGTGGCTGCAAGAGATATATGACAAGGAGGGACCAGCCGCTACAGAAGCCAAAGCCGTAAATGAAGCCGCAGATGCAGCATTAAGCTCCAGTAAACCATCAAGATATTGTGTGTACCAAACATCCATGTTTGTGTGAATGGCATCTCCTTGAAGCAACAAAGCATTATTAAAAAAAGTAAAAAGGTTTTCCCACTTTAAACGATCACAAACTGTAAAAAGTTGTTAGCATAGATTTATGAGTTATACCTGCTTGTAAATTAATATACAGCAAAAGGCTGTTGCTTCAGGTTCTGGAATATTACCCCGCCACCTATTTTCGGTATATCATGGTCTCTATAATGTAAATCGTATATTGCTTAATGATAATAGTTACAATGTTTAGTATAAGGGGAGAGCTTGGCTACAATTTTTGTAGCCAATTGGCTACAATCCTTCATAAAAAATACACTAGCATTGAATCAGGGACCCACAGAAAAAAAATCAGGACCCACAAAATAAATCAGGAACCCACATTTATAACACAAAATTGTAGCCAATTGGCTACAATTAACTGTAGCTTATATTTTCCTTTAGTATAAATATGATACTAATGGACCTAAATACATATGCTAAACTATGATAATAAACATGACATATGGGCCGAATACATATTCCCGTTAACATATAATTCTATAGCCATCCGTGGACTTCAAGTCGCAAATCCCAACAGCTTATGTATGTGGTACAATGGACTTTCCACTTTCCAGTATCTTGGGGTATCACATTGTTTCCGCAACCCGTCGACATTGCCTTGCAAGATAAAAACTTTATCACTACAAGGAAAGACTTTCCTCATAGTTTGACCGTGCCACGCTAGATAATCACGTTTTCATTAGGCGCGGAGTTTTCCCGGGCAATAGAATGGCGAGGACATGTCCTCGCCAGTTAGTTGGCCGCACAATTGGCCTGGATTAGAACTATAATTACCAGATTAATACTTTTTTGCTTTGGGTCATTAGGGAGGAGTAGAGGTGTTATGGATATACATAACATGTTAAACAGATGAGTCGAGTTGCTATAGATATGCATAACATGTTAAACGGATGAGTCGAGTTGCTATAGATATGCATAACATGTTAAACGGATGAGTCGAGTTGCTATGGATATGCATAAAATGTTAAACGGATGAGTCGAGTTGCTATGGATATGCATAACATATTAAACGGATGAGTCGAGTTGCTATGGATAGGCATAACATGTTAAACGGATGAGTCAAGTTACTATGGATATACGTAACATGTTAAACGGATGAGTCGAGTTGCTATGGATATACATAATGTTAAACGGATGAGTCGAGTTGCTATGGATATACGTAACATGTTAAACGGATGAGTCGAGGTATACATAACATGTTAAACGGATGAGTCGAGGTGTTATGGATATACGTAACATGTTAAACGGATGAGTCGAAGTGTTATGGATATACATAACATGTTAAACGGATGAGTCGATACATCCCAGATCCTTGCAGTTGTCTACCAAACCCCTTTTACCACTCTCAAAACATTCCCAAAGCTTCCCATCAAACACTTCCCGCCAAAACTTTCCACCAAACACTTCTCGCCAAAACATTTCCACCAAAATTTCCCACCAAACTTCCCACCAAAATCTTGGCGCCAAAACTTCCCACCAAAACTTCACAGTCTCTTATAACCAACCTCACAACCCCACAACCTCTTATCCTCAAAACCACTCAACCTCACAACCTCTTATCCTCAAATCCACTCAACCTCAACCTGGATGCATCGATATAATCCTTTTATGTGTTCTTGTGGAGCAGGAAAAATAAAACTAAGAAAATCGCATATAAAAGATACATTCGGATGGGAATATTATGCATGTCCTCTTTCAAAGGTGAACAATCACGCATTTCTTATTTATATTATGTAAATATGCAAACAATCATCATGGCTGTCCCATGATTTGACAAAATTTTTGAGGGCCCTGTACGAAATTACATAATGAGGCCTTTCGAGAAAAATGTTTATAAATAAAGTGTTAGCATTTATAAGATATAATGCAATTAATTATCTAAACGTTCTAACACATTGCTCATTTAAGATATTTTCTCTTCTAAATATCTTTTTCTTCGTAAAAAATATGTGTACACACACATATAATTATTAACGAGACAAATTTTGGGGCTTCTAAAAATTTTGGGGCCCTGAGCGGTCGCTCACTTTGCACACCTTCAAAGTCGGCCCCGAATCATATAATTTCCTTATTATGTAATAGCCAAGAGAAAAATATCATGGATGTGGATATTTTATGTGGAAGAGTCAATTTGATAATCAGTTAAGAGTAATCTCTTCGGCTTTAACATCTCACGGTTCTGGATCTGCACCGTGCTCAAACTGTAATGAAAAAGACCTTAGGATAAACATGCTGGAGGCACAAAAGCAGGTGCTAGAGACAAGAGTAAGGATGCTAGAGGCACAACTTGAAATGGCAAGGAATCCTGACAACTACGACCACGCATGTCAGTCGGATGCAATACTCTGTGACCTATTAGGTGACATGGAAAATCTTCGTATGTAGTGGTGTTGTTGTTGTTGTTGTTTTTGTTTTTGTTGTTTGTTGTGTTATTGTTGTTTATTGTTTGTTGTTGTTGTTTGTTATATTATCGTTGTTGTTTAATAAAATGTTGTTGTTGTTGTGAAAACTTCATATGTAGTAGTCTCGTGCACCTTCGTTAGCGGCGATGATCTACCTATCTTTTGTTATCAAACATGACATACACCCGTTATGAAAGGTATTTAACTTACCATTCCTCGATGTATTTGATTTGTGAAAGGTAATTAACTTACCATTCCTCAATGTATTTGATTTGTGAAAGGTATTTAACTTACCATTCCTCAATGTGCATCCTCATGAGTTAACTAGGTAAAACGAGTTAACCTGGTTGTGGGTTTGGTTTCACGGCTCGCTAACAGCCCCTAAAGGGTTATATTTTGAACTCCTTTCTTTTAAACACTTAATATGGAAATAATTTGACTTTTGAAGTTTGGAGGTAACAATTATCTACTATATGACCTTTTCAAGATGACTGTTCTTTGTAAATATACGCGATTTTGGAAGAAAAAAAATACCATTTTTTTGAGTTTTGTTCAAACATTCGTTTATGCAGTAAAGTGTTCTATATCCAGCCTTTTATAAGAGCAATCGCTAGTGTTTTGCATCATAGTACTACACTTACTGTTCTTAACTTTAACATGCAACCATGCTTTGATCAGGTTTTAAAGTAAGTTCATAGGAAATTTATACAGCTTGTACTTTATAGAAAAACATTAGCAGATAGTAGATAATTGTTACCTCCAACATAGGTTCCTCACTCTTTGACCTCGCTAACAGCCCCTAAAGGGTTATATTTTGAACTGCCTATGAGAATGATATTTCTTTTATACTTTAGGATAAAGTTTCAAGTGATGGTTATATTTTGTTTGTTTTATTTTTCCTCCTTTTTCCTTTGCTTATTGGAGATTATTTGCTCGGCTTATTTGTTTTGTGTCATGAGATAAGCCACAGCCAAGGAGCTGTTTGGTTTGTGTATTCGGTTCAGCCACCGCGATGGGGTGTTGGGCTTGGTTCTTGTTTAGCCCGTGAAAGGCCCACGCAAGAGTGTTTGTTTGTGCAGATCTAGACCCATCAGGGGTGTTTGTTTTTGCGTATTAACAGCCACCGTAAGTGCTATTTGGATTGCTTATTTTTCTGCTATATTGGAGGTGTTTGTCTCGGCGTGTGTTTTATTTATTTAAATATTTTGATTATATTTAATTGCAGTTTCACTTTGAAATTGACCCCACCTCAATGGTCCTCGCGGGGAGGATATCCGCAAGGGGATAGAAGATTATTTCTGCAAACGGTACTCTGACAACAAACACAATCATAAGCTTGAGCATTGGGTCAAGAATGGTGGGGCTGCAAAAGCGGATGCCATAAGAGCCAATCGTCCTGTGAATGTGACCGAGGAAAGCTGGAACAGGCAGGTTGACTTTTGGATCGACCCCAAGAGGGCACATAGGGCTGCTGTGAATGCAAGGAACACGAGGGCGAACAAGATCTCGACCTAGCAGGGATCTCGTTCTTTAGCTGCCACTCGTCATGAATACGTAAGACACTTTATAATTGTATATTATATAGATAGTTCATTATATATATATATATATATATATATATATATATATATATATATATATATATATATATATATATATATATATATATATATATATGATGTTGGATGAGTCGCTATTAATTTGTTTCATTTTTTATATTTTTATATGTATACAGTTTGAGAATAATAATCGGGAGTATCCGAGGCTCATCCAAAGATAATATGATATGCATACAGTTGAAGATGTTTGGCGACAGCCTGAAGCAAAACAACTATATGTAAGTATAATTTTTTTCTAAATACACGCACTTGAATGAAACATAATGTATCTCAACTCATATATTAATTTTCTTGTTTTCTGTAACTAACACAGGAGGAAATGTTAAGGCTGAAAGTTCTTGGAACCATGACTGAGGAACAGATCTTGGCCAAAGTCATTGGTGGAAAACAACGTGGCCACATAGCGAGGAAGAAAAGTTGTTGGGGTTGACCATAGGGATGTGTTTAGCTCAGGTACTTTGTTAAAATGGTTCTTTCTCCATTATGTTAGAGTAGAAGGGCATTATAGGTAATTTGCATATCCAATTTTTTTGCTTAAACCTTTTACTCGGTCTCTCCCCTATTAAAAATCACAACTACTCCACTTTCATGAATCTAACCGCCATAAATACTCTATTCATCGCCGCTTCCAACAGCACTAGATATAATACAAAATTGGTCTTACTCTCATTTTTGTCTTTAGATTAAAGTTTTAGGATATGGAAATATGCTTAAGCGAGCTTAGTTTTACGTTTTAGTATATGAGAATATAGTAGAAATAGCAAATGAGAAGACTTGGTTTTGTAGTGTTCTTGTTAACGGAAACAATGAAAATATTGCAACACCTTAGTAGAACATTATATGTTGATGATTCTATTTTAATGAATCATATTTTGTAATATATGTGTATCAAATTTATCGATGAGTAATTTGGTCAACCCGATAAGACCCGAATGCATAATTTGTTTGGTACTAGTATAAGCTTTGTATTTCATAAGCCCGAATTTTATTATAGGGGTGTTTGTATAAGCTTATTTGTGGGCTTACAGGCTTATTTGATATCAACTTTGTATTCCATAAGCCCGGATTTTCTGGCTTTATTTTGAGACTTAAATATAAGTTTATTATATCATGAGTAATATGCTAATAAGTCTCAAAATAAGCCAAAACATGTGAGCTTATTAAATATAAGATTGTATATATGTATTCAAAATTGGTTGTTCATTTCAAAATTATTTGTACAGGAAATGAAGGCACGCCATTCTACTCGCAGCATGAGATGAATGAGATGATGAAAAAGCATCAACAGGAGCTTGAGGCACAGAGACTGGCAAACGAGAAGCAGCAAGAAAATTTCAATAGAATGGTTGCCTTCCTGTCCCAATCACCAAGTATGTCGGAATTGGCAAACATGTTTCCTTGATCGACAACAGAAGTTGGTTCCACATGTGGGACCGCCCCATCGAACAATGATCCCTCATCGTACGGGAATCCTGGGGATGACGGGGATGATGGGCAAGATGAGAATGATGGGAATGGGGATCTTTGGGCATTTCAGTAGTTCTGTTTGTTTTATGAACTTTGGAACTTGTGTTTTTACTTATGTTTAACCTTCGGCTACTTATGGTTATGTATGGATTTGTGGTATGCACATTTTGTACCATTTTGTTGAATGTTTAAGCGGATATGTATTAACTAGGATCTAAGAACTTTCGTAGCAGAATATGTAACTTTTAACCGATCTATTAATGCGTGTGAACTTTGGTTGAATGTAGTATACAGGTAGATTTTTTTCGGAAAAATTTGGAAAACCTGCATATACAGCAGGGTGCTGCCAAAATCTTGCAGACTCATTGGCGAGGACATGTCTTCTCCAATGGTCTTCACCAAACAGCAAGCTGCCACGTGTCCAGGACTATTAGACAATGATTAATTAAATATAAATACAATTAATTAATTAATCAACTAACTAATTAATTAATTAATCCGTCTTAGCTAAGTCTTTAGCGACAATGCAAAGGCATTGCAAAGTCGTCGCAAAAAGGGTTGCCAGCGTGGCACTTTCATCCTTGACCAAAAGAAAAGTGGGACCCACTGTGTCCTCGCATTCATTTCTTTTATTTATGGTGAGAATGATGCCAAGGATAAGATTTGGGGTAACCTTAGTGATCATAGGGTTGTAGTTGATAACAAGCCTTGGGTTATTTTGGGAGATTTCAATGTTATAAAAGGTATTCAGATGAACATTCTAAAGGTATTGTAGATAATACTCATGGTGTGAGTGAATTTAGAAATTGTATTGAGCTACTTGATATGGAGGATATAGCTATGAATGGTCTTTTTTATACCTGGGTGCAGAAAAGAAAAGAAAAGACCCTGAGAGTGGTATACTGAAAAAGTTGGACAGAATTATGGGCAACAGTTTCTTGACACTTTTGGTGCTAGTTTTGCAACTTTTCTTCCATATGTCACCTCTGATCACAATCATGCTTTGTTAACCATTCCTTCTATGGTATGTGGGAAGAAAAAATCATTTAGGTTCATGAATTACCTAACTGATAAAAAAGAGTTTCATTTGGTTGTTAAAGATAATTGGGCTGAACCTGTCAATGGATTTGCTATGTTTGTACTTGCTAGAAGACGTAAAAATATGAAAAAGCATCTTAGAAAGTTAAATTGGCAAAATGGTAATGTATTTGAGAAGGTGAATAAGCTCAGGGAAGAGCTTAAGAAGATTCAGATTGCGTTAGATAAGGATCCTCATAATTGCAGTCTTGGAGAGACTGAAATGGTGTTTAATAATGCTTACAAAGAGGCTGTGATGGATGAAGAAAAGGTTTTAAAGCAGAAAACTAAGACTGAATGGTTGAGGGAGGGTGATCATAATAGTGCTTACTTCCTCAATATGTTGAAAGGGAGGTTTAGTAGAAATAGAATTTTAAGTATCAGAGATGTTTATGGTAATGTTTTTAGTGATGGTGATGTTGCTAGCCAATTTGTCAACCATTTCCAGAGTTTTCTTGGTGCATGTGAAGATGTTTTTCCTATTGATGATGTTGATGGACTTTTTAGTAAGAGTTTGAGTTCTGATGAGGCTGCATTTTTGGTTAGAAAGGTTACTGATGTGGAAATTAAAGATGCATTGTTTGACATTGAGGATAATAAGGCACCAGGCCCTGATGGTTTCACTTCAAAGTTTTTTAAAGCGTCTTGGAGCACTATTGGAGTGGACTTTTGTAATGCTGTTAGGGAATTTTTTAATAGTGGTAAGATGTTGGGAGAGCTTAACACTACTTTAATCTCACTTGTTCCTAAATGTAAAGTTCCAACTAAAGTTACTGATTATAGACCAATTGCTTGTTGTAATGTGGTCTATAAATGTATTAGTAAAGTTATAACTAATAGGATTAAGGGGGTCTTGAAGAATTTGATTGATGATAATCAAAGTGCATTTATTGAGGGTAGGCATATCAGTGACAATATTATGCTTGCACAAGAGCTTATGAGTGGATTTGTGAGCAAGAAGAAGGTGGGTAGATGTGCTTTCAAAATAGACTTGCAAAAGGCATATGACATTGTTTCTTGGTAGTTCTTGGAATTCTGTCTCATTAAGTTTGGGTTTCACAAAATTATGGTGGATTGGATTATGGTATGTTTGAGGACCGCTTCTTTCTCTATTTCTGTTAATGGTGATTCTCATGGTTTTTTCAAAGCCAAGAGAGGCCTTAGACAGGGTGATCCCATCTCTCCTTACCTCTTTACCATTGTCATGGAGGTCTTCACTCTTATGCTCAAGAGACAGGTTACTTATGAGAAAAAATTCAAATACCATTGGGGATGTAAGAAGCAAGGTATTATGAGCTTATGCTTTGCTGATGATATTATGTTATTTTGCCATGGTGATAAGGTATCTGTTTCAGTTCTTAGAAGAGCTCTAAATGAGTTTTGCTAAGCTTTTGGTTTAAGACCTAATATGGATAAGAGTACAGTCTTTTTTGGTAATGTTAAGGATGATGTCAAATTGGAAGTGCAGCTTGTAATGCCATTTAGTGAAGGTTCTCTGCCTGTTAAGTATTTGGGGATTCCTTTTGACTCTAATAGAGTTAATAGAAATGATTGTAATGTGTTACCGGATAATGTTAAAAGAAGAATTGATGGTTGGCAGAACAAGAGTTTGTCATTTGCAGGAAGGCTTCAGCTTATTGCCTCTGTTCTTAGTTCTCTTAATGTGTTCTGAGCTTCTATGTTTATTCTACCTCAAGGTATATGTGATGACATTGATAAGATGTTAAAGAGATTTCTTTGGAAGGTTGATAGTATCAAGAGTAGTAAATATAGTGTTGCTTGGAAAGATGTGTGCATGATGAAAAGTGAAGGGGGTCTAGGTCTTAAATCTCTACATATTTGGAATGAGGCACTTATGGCTAAACACTTATGGAATGTGCTAACTGATAAGGATTCTATTTGGGTCAGGTGGGTCAAGTCACAGTGGTTAAAGGGTGATAGTGTGTGGGTTATTAAACCTAATCAAGATACTTCATGGAGTTGGAGGCAAATTCTTGCTTTAAGAGATAAAGTAAGAAACTTTGTGTTGTGTAAAGTTGGTAATGGGCAGAAGTGCTATTTTTGGTTTGATAGATGGCATGAAAGAGGTCCTCTTTGTAACTTGATTAACTACACATCTCTTATGCAAAATAGGGATGTTATGAAAGCTAAAGTTGGTGAGTTAATTTCTAATGGGATGTGGAATTGGCCTTCTAACTGGAATAATAGATTTGCTGAGGTTATGGATATCCAGGTTCGTGAGTTGGTTATGCATTTAGATGATAAGGTTGTATGGATTAATAAAAAAGGGAAAGAGAAGAATTTCTCTGTTAATGAGGCTTGGAAGGTGATGAAGATCAGTTATCCTAAAGTTATTTGGTATAACCATGTTTGGTTTTTACAATGTGTGCCAAGACATTCATTTATCCTTTGGATGGCTGTCAAAGCGAGGCTCAAGACCCAAGACAGAATTTCTAGATGGCTTAACATTCAGGATATGAAGTGCCCTTTCTGTAAGCACTGCAAGGATTCACATAGTCACCTATTTTTTAGTTGTCATTTTGCTAGAAGATTGTGGGAGAGACTGAAGCCTATGGCAATGCTTGATAATATTTCAAATTGTTGGCCTCAAATTATCTCTTGCATTGTAAACAAGCCTGCTAATAATTCTATCTGGAGTGTGATTCAAAGGTTGGTCTGGGGGGCTTCAGTCTATTACTTATGGCAAGAAAGAAATATTAGATTGTTTGGAGGTGATAGTAGAACTGAGGATGTACTTTTCAAGATTATCACTGATGCAGTTAGGTTCAGGATCATGGGCTTGCAGCTTAATGTCACCCCTGATGTCATCAATGCTGCTAAGGTATGGAATTTTCCTATCAGTAAAAGTTATAAATTCAAATGTATCTTGGATGAGTTATTAGCTGATAACATGATTTTGGATGATGATGTTAGTTAATATGGTCAAATTTACTAGAGTTAGGTCTGGTTGGATTCAGTCATATGATTGGTAATTATAATTGGAGGATGAGGATGAATACTGGTTTTAGGAAGTACAATAGGATCCTTTTGATGTTTATTGAGTTCCTAGAATCAGGGAATTGGTGATTGAGTTGATATGGAGGAATAGGAGTTGCAGAGTTGTTACTGGTATTGGTTTTATAGATTTGGTTCTAGTGGAGTTACTTGGTGTTGATATACTCTTTGTCTGGTATCCACATACTTGGTTGAGAGGCTATCATGGTCAGGTGTCTATTCTTGTCTTGACCACTTTTATGACTGCTACTACTAACCTCTGTACTCTTTTTCCCTGTTCACTCTTTTTCCCAAAGGGTTTTGTTTGGCAGGGTTTTTTAATGAGACAGAATGGATGGATGATTACTTATTTGGTTTTCATTCTGCATCATGAATGCACTAGAGGATGTGATGCTGTTTGGAAGGTTTCCATTGGTGATTGCTGGTCATTACTTGGTTTATTTGATGATTTCTGTGAAATCTGGTCATGATATTAACATTTACTCCTTTAGAATTGGATTTGGCAGGTTAGCTTACTTGTTGTTGTCATCATATGGTGATGTTTGGAGGTGCTTTGGTTGACTCCTTAGCACTACCCCATGTATTAGTATGGTGATGACACAAGTTCAAGTTCCCATTTCTGCTTTGTCTATTCTTTTAGGAGTTTATGTGGCAATTGTTTATGTATTTTTGTCTTGCTTATTTTTGGTTTTGTATTAGAGCTAGGGTATTGTCCTATGCCATTTGTTTTTTGTGGTGCTTAATGTGGTGCTAAGGATGTGTCTTAGCCTTTTGTATCACTCTGCACCTTCTCTTGTTTGTAATGCCTTTATGGCTTCCTTTTTTTTCCTTAATAAAATTTACCTTGGAAAAAAAATATAGTTGAATTTGACCTTGCTAATGACATTAGCGACGTGGTAGTGGCAAGGACAAGCTAGCGAGAAGATGACCTCGTAAATGAGTGAATGGCGAGGACGTTGTGTTTATTAAATAAATAATTGTAACAATAAAACAATGAACATAAAATGAGGCATTCTTTTTTATGCTCTAAATCCCGATTCATGTTTAAATAAAATCCCAATTTAATAAGTTGGAACTGAAATAATGTTGTCATATCGAATGATATTCAAAGCTTTGACAATATAAAAATTACATGAAAAACGTAGCAACAATATCTACACTATGGAAAACAAAAATGAAGGGAAAAGAAAAAGGCTGGTAGGAGGGTAAGAAACGAAAATAAAATAAAGTAAGGTCGGATATAAAAAGAGGGATAGAATAACAAAGAACCGGCAAAAGCAAACCCTAAGAAGAAGAGATGGAGGGGGGTGATGATGAGTGGACGCCGGAGGATTATAAGCGTTTAAGTGCGACATCGCCGAAGCAATTTGCGCGTTTTGATGCTATGAGGAAATTTGACCTTCAAAGGCTAAATAACTCACTCAATTTCGTCGGTAATAGTCACATGATGTCCAGGGAGGAATATGCTCTTTCAGTAAGCAAATCGATTAGATATGTTGTTCCTGAGACACTCAAGAAGAAGAGGGAAGGGGAAGAGGAAGGGGGTGAATGTGAATCTGAAGAACCTGAAAAGAAGAAGATGAAGATGAATAACGACAAGAGGCCGAGTAACAAGAACAAGTTATATGGTGATTTATCTCCTGCTGATGTTTTTCAATACTATGCTGAAAAGGTAGTTTATAAAACCATAGATCCTAAGGACCCCATTGTTCGAGCCAAAGTTGCTAATATCAGAAAGTTGTGTGCGGAAAAAACCAAGTGGCTGCGCGAGGTATATGACTTGACAAGGAGAGACTAGCCGCAGCAGAAGCAGAAGCCAAAGCCAAAGCCAAAGCACCACTGCTTGTTTAATTTGCTTCCTTCCTTATAATATATCTGTGTGTCTTTTTCTTGTTTTAACTTGTTTTAATTAGGTCAACAACTTCAACTTATCGTCGTCGTCTAACTTATATAATATATGTGTCTTTCTTGTTTGTTTTAATTTGCCTCCTATGCCTAAATATATAACCTATGTTAGTTTTAAACTTTTAATCAACACGCCTCCCTAGGTTTACCAGTTGCATTACTTTACTTTTATTGTAATTGTATTAATTAGTTTCTGTAATTTGTTCGTTTCTCACTATCGACAGATAAATGATGCCCCTAAGGCAACTGCATATAATTTTTACCCATTTACAATCCCCTACACGCTAACCGTAAGCCAAACTCACTGGGCTTAACCTTTCAACTTGCTTCTTAATTGCTGCTGGTTTCGTGCGGTTAGCACTCCGGTGTCTTATTATATTTGCAAAAATTTAGTGTCCCTCTTCACATGGATTAGTTGAAACCATTGCGCTCTTTTGGATTTATTTGCTTGCTATGTTGTCTCCAGATTTTGTACAGCGATAGCTATACCTACTTAATGAATATGAAACCATTGTCTGCTGGAAGTGGGAATTTAATGAAGTTGGCTCATTTGTAATCTTTCAACTAACTGGAAGCATAAGTTATCTGATGAAAAGTGAATATGTCCACTAGTTTATTTGCTCCTCGTAAACACAAATGCAATAAGCTTTGTAATAAACTAGATATCTCTAGATGCACGATTATTTTCCCTTGTTTGGTATTGCTCAAGTATGACTTCTAAATGGATTGTTCTAGCGATACCATTACGGTTAGTCTTTTCTGCAAGCGACCTGTACCATGTGAGAATATGGACTTCCTTGAGTAAGAGATGTTGCATGCTTTTTTGGTTCAGCTGTTTCTGCAAATGACTAGAAATAAATGAAGTGTCCTCAAGTATTTGCTGGTGTTCGGTTTCATATGGGTGACTGTGATAGACCTGACAACGATTCTAATAGAAGTTTTGTTTGAGTATTCGTATATAAGTATGGTTAAACAATGCAAAATGTTATCCGTGCATGGTGTGTGCTTTAATGCCTGTTTGGAAGATGTTTTTGCTGCAGATACTCTGATTGTTTCTTTGTTAGATATTGGTATGGTATGGGTCAGCTGGGTAGTAGGCATTAAACCATACGGAGGGGTGAGCAAATGGACCGAGAACCGAACCGGAACCGACCCAACCCGAACCGCATTTTGGAACCGCGATCCGGTTCTCGGTTCTTAGATATTTCAAATTTCGGTTCACGGTTCAGTTCGGTCCGGAACCGCGGGTATCGGTTCCGGAACCAAAGAACCGCACGAATTTTCAAAAACGCTAAAACATATATAAGAACCTGTTTGTAGTTTTCTACCTCAAAATATATAGACATAAAATTGTTCAAATTAAAAATTGACATATAGACCACACTCATATTCAAGTGGTAACACCCACACATGGCACTCAATTGTCATAAGGAATTGAATTAGAAAAGTTAAAGATGTGAGAATAAGATAACTTAAGATTTGAGTTTTCCTTCATGATCAGTAAGACTTGTCGTGTTTTTATAAATATTCCTATCCCATTTTGAAGTGTTTTATGTAACACAATTTTAGTTAATATATCTTCTATACTTCAACAGTAGATTTCTGCCTAAATTTTGAGTGTATGAGTGTAAGTACATTATCAGATTTTGGCATAAGATGTTCTTAAATCATTTATACTATCTAGTAAGTTATTTATTGTTTGCTAAAGTACGTTTTGCTTAACTGTTTACATATTTCTTCATTTGCTAAAATTTCAAGGTTGGTTTAAATTTTGAGTATACAGTCTAATCTTTAATTCCGTTTGCATTTTCATGTCTCGTAAACATTGTTTTTTCAAATATTGTGTTGTCCATTATAACAACCATTGACGTAACTCGAATATTATGTCACATGTTTTAATCGTTCAATATTTTTTATCATTTAGACTTAAATTAGTGCAAACACATATATAATATTGAATTTTGGATGGTTTTTCAAAATTTGCGGTTCCAATCGGGTAGAACCGGAACCGGAACCGAAACATGTTCTTCGGTCCTGTTCTCGGTTCCTAAAATATGTGTTTTTCGGTTCTCGGTTCTGTCAGTTCCGGGTCGGTTCCGTGCGGTTCCGGAACTGCGCTCACCATACGGACCAAAGGTCACATGATAATGCCTGGCCTTAAACTCATGGGAAGTGGTCGTTTTTAAGTGTTATATTTACTAATTAAACAGCTTCATATGGTATGAAAGGGACCCGTAGGACTGTTATAATTGCAGGGATTGTACTTTTTAAGAATTAGTGGTTCTCACAAATGGTAGGTTTTGTTTTACGGGTCAAATAGTTTGGAAACTATTGCTGCAGGGCTGCTGCTTTTGTGTGGTTGGGTCAGTTGGGTTTGGCTATTGACATGGAGTAGGCATAAAACTGTAAGGACCAAGGTCACATGATAATGCGGGGCCTTTTACTCATGGGAAGTGGTCGCAATTGGTTTGCTTTAATTGTAAAACAACTCTGCTGATTAAACAGCTTCATATGGTATGAAAGGGACCCATAGGGATGCAAGTACAATAAACTCAAGTTTACTAATACAACTCAAAAAGACTGTTATCATTGCAGGGTTTCTAGTTTGTTAGTATTTCTTACAAAGTGGGTTTTGTTTTATGGGTCAAATAGTATGTCACCTATTGCTCCAGGGCTGCTGGTTTTGTATGCTTGGGTCAATTGGGTCAGACAGTATGGAGTGAGCATTTTGAGCAAGAACATGATAATGCATGGCCTTAAACTCATTGGAAGTGGTCGTGATTAGTTTGCTTAAAGTGTAGAAATTGCTGATTAAGCTTGATTGAATAATTACACGTTGGCTGGGACGTGGTCTGTGATTGAGATTGTGTTATTAGTAAATGGTGGTTTGTAGATGTTCGGAATGTAGTACTGGTTAATGTATCTGCTCCTATAAGGTTCTTTCAACCTACACTAAACACAGATGTTGGATATATGCCCTTACGGTAAGTTTCAACTGCAGGCAACCGTAGGCGTAGGGAAAGACGACAGTCCAGCTTGCATGTTCTCTTTACCGTTTGATATATTAACAACTTACTACCGTAAATGGTCTATAAATGTCAAGGGTGCAATCTCACTAATTTGGAATTATATATATGCATCACTGTAGAAGACCTACTGAAGAAGTTTATGTTTTTTCAGTTTGTGATTTGTATAAGCTTAATCCCAAGTCATATGAATGAATTCATGTGTCTTTGTTGATGTTATTATGCTCTTCTATATGAAACAATGCAATTATATTTTCTTGTCATAGGATAGCAAGTCTATGATTGAAAAATTTAAATCAAGTGTCATGAAAAATGTTATTGCTAAACAAAATTAGTAGTATTGTCAAATGTGTCTGGATGGACAAGGCAACATACAGATCGAATCATGATGATTTCATAAAATACAACACTAATCTATATGTGGTTGACACGAAAAGTTTTAGGTCAAATGAACGTGCTATTTGACCGTAATTTTTCTAGTTTAAGTTCCTTCAGATATGCTATATGTGGTTGACAGAAAAAAGATTCAGCTCAACAAAACTGATCCATCCATTATTTGCAAGTTTAAAATACTTAAGAATAAGCGGGGTACCAGCCTGTTAAATTTTTAAGTCCTTATTTTAGGGTAGAATTAGCATACAAGCGATTTTTGTCAAACACTTGAAACTCCTTATCTGCCTAAAATTAACAGATATGTATGTGGTTAACGGACTAGCAATCTACTACGGAATGACACAGTCATATCTTATTGAGTATTAAAGTGTGTATATATACTAATAACCTCATTACTGTTTAAGTTTTCTAATTTGATGTGAATATTTCCAGTCCAACAAATAGAACTCCTGAGTACACATGACGAAAGGACTGACGTTGGTACTATATACAACATATGGTCAGGAACCAATCGTAGAACCAAGGATTTGTAGGCATAATCGTAGGTGGAATAAGCATTTCTCCTCTGAATTAAGGTCGCATCTAGAAATCACCATTATCAAATCGTAATGCATATCAAAATAAGTGATCATCGCACAAAAATCTAGCACAATCATTTGGAAAATAAATTTAAACAAAGGTCTGATAAAATTTCCCCCAAGACCATTAACATCCTCCGTAAAAGTAAAACAAAGCAAAATGAAGGCATAATTTGAGAATCCAGCAATTCCCAGTCAAATGTTGTTCCTAATTATTACAAAAAAGGGGATAACATTATCCAACCACTATGCTTTCATTGGTGATTTAGTTGCTTCATTGTGAGCATTCTTGTTGTACATAACTTGATCTTGAACATACTTCAAAAGCTGTATTCAAAAAGTAAACTTAGTAAACAAATAAATATCTCACAGTTTTATAATAAGTACTCCGTAGTATTTAATAATTTGGTTTTAAGTAACAACACATATACATAATGACGTCATCAAACGTTGACAAAGATGGCACAATTACTGATAAAAATATAACATGAAATAAAACAATTGCTGCATAAATTCTGACTAGTTAATAAACAATCTGCCACCAAACTTGACGATAATTATTCCATATGTTAACATCATCTTGTGAATACATAGATGGTTCTGTTTCAGCAAATTACTAATCGCTGTCGATTGGGCTGAATTCTCTAAAACACCAACAGATGCAAATCATTACCAAAGCTAAAATATCATATAGCAACGGAACTCAGTTATGCTAACTCTCATTTAATTAGCTGATAATTCGCTATTTGTTTTCTGAAAGTTGGTATCTTCATTAATTGAGGCTATGGATCAATTAACGGCTGCGGATGAACTTAAACTAGAAAGATATTTGAGGTTTCAATTTTACCGCCAGTAGTAATATTCAGATTAGTGTTTTGTGTTTTATGAAATCCTCATGATTTAGGATAACCATCGATATGTCGCCTTGTCCATCCAGACAAGAAAATAATTGTATTGTTTCATATAGAAGAGCACAATAACATCAACAAAGACACATGAAAATACTTAAGGATGCATATAATTCCAAATTAGTGAGATTGCACCCTTGACATCTATAGACCATCTACAGTATCAAATTGTAAAGAGAACATGCAAGCTGGACTCTCGTCTTTCCCTAGGCCTACAGTTGAAGCTTAGGCCTGCAGTTGAAACTTACCTTTGTTCCATACAGTTTAGAATGCCTACCCCCATACATATAGCAAAACCGAATTGACCCATCCCCATGAAACCAGCAGACCCTGCAGCAACATTTGCCACACTTATGAGAACCCCTAATCCTAACTTAGATAGAGCATTCCTATGGCGCCCTTCCATACCATATGAAGTTGTTTATATACCCCTGAGTGAACATGTAAACACATTTTAGATAGCAGTCCTGAAACACCAAACTTGTAGATGTCTTCAAACCAGCAATTAACAAGCAAGTTCAAAGTTAAACCTGTGGTTGGAGAGTTTGGCTACATTCTAATGGTTATACAAATCACAGATTGAAAATACATAAACTTGGTCAATAGGTCTTCTACAGTGATGCATATAATTCATAATTGGTGAGATTGCACCCTTGACATTTATAGACCATCTACGGTAGTTGTTAATACATCAAACTGTAAAGAGAACATGCAAGCTGGACTCTCGTCTGTCCCTAGGCCAACAGTTGAAACTTACCATACGGGCATAAATCCGACTTATGTGTTTAGTGTAGGGTTGAAAAAACCTTATAGGAGCAGCAGATACAATTTACCAGTACTACATTCTGAACATCTACAAACGTCAATTTACTGATAACACAATCTTAATCACAGACCACGTCCCAGCAAACTTGTAATTATCCAATCGCTTAATCAGCAATTGTACACTTTAAGCAAACTAATTACGACCACTTCCAATGAGTTTAAGGCCCCGCATTATCATGTTCTTGGTCCCTACGGCTTAAAATGCTTACTCCATACTATTTGACCCAAGCATACAAAACCAGCAGCCCTGCAGCAATAGGCGCCATACTATTTGACCCGTAAAACAAAAACCTACATTTGTAAGAACTGCTAATACTAACAAACTAGAAACCCTGCAATAATTATAACAGTCCTACGGGTCCCTTTGATGCCATATGAAGCTGTTTAATCAGCAATTTTTTACAATTAAATGGGAAACCAATTGCGACCACTTCCCAAGAGTTTAAGGCCCAACAGTTTAATGCCTACTCCATATACATATAGCCAAACCCAGCTGACCCAACCGCATGAAACCAGCAGGCCTGCAGCAATAGCATCCAAACTATATACGACGACAATAAGTTGAAGTTGTTGACGTAATTAAAACACACACGAAAGACAGACAGATATTATAAGGAATGAAGGAAGCAAATTAGTTTGGTGGGAGGGCTTTGGCTGCAGCTTGTGCTAAGGATGCTAAGGGATCTTCGGCTTCAAGTGCGGCTATGGCTGCGGCATCTGCTGCGGCTGGTCCTAAATGCTTATTGATATGTTGCAGCAACATGAGTCTTCTCTCAAACTCTTTAAACTTGGCGTCCATTTCAGCTTGAACCTTAGGATCCTCAGGATCATAATATGTTTCTCTCAACATCATATTCTTCTCCTTCATTTCAATCTTTTCTAACTTCTCCTTGTTATCCTCCTCATCATCATAATAGCCCTTTTTCAACATCACCTTCTTTTTACTCTTTTCTATCTTCTTCTTCTTCTTCTCCTCCTTTTTACTCTTTTCTATCTTCTTCTTCTTTCTCCACATCATCTTCTTCTTCTTTTTCTCCTTCTTTTCTATCATCTTCTTCTTTTTCTCCTTCTTGTTATTGTCTCTGATTTCAGATATCAGCTTCTTGAGTTTCTCAGGTACACCAATATCTCTAGCCGTTTCATACATAGCGTCAGCAAACTGCTCCCTGGACGTCAACGGACTTCCACCATTAAAGTCATATTGCCACATAGCATTAAAACGTACAAAATCCATACGGGTCGGTGCACTTGCACGCTTAAAATCCTCCTCCGTCCAGATGTAATCGTCATCATCCTCCATCTCTGATCTCATCTAGGGTTTGCTTTTTGCCGGTCCCTTGATTTTTTTGTTCTGTTTTTTTTTTTTTTATAAACCCTCTTTATATATCACAAAATAAACCGACCTTATTTACCGGCGAAATTCTCCTTTAAAAATAAATAAAAAATAAAAAAAATAAAAAAAAACCGACCTTACTTTATTTTATTTTCGTTTGTCACCCTCCTTTTTTTTTCTTTTCATAATGGTTTTTTTAGAACTGTGTCCATGTTTATGTCTACCTGCTTAAACTCGGGAACACTATAAAGGCTCTTCATCTTATCGAGGAGGCGAATATATGATGAGTCAAGTTTTTTAGACCTATTCCCTCCTCCATACATGCTACAACACAATGGAATGTCTGAAAGGGGAAATCGAACTTTGTGTAACACCCCAATACCAGGTCTCATGTATTTTATTACTAGGTAACTTCGACTACGACCTATATGAGTTTAAAGACTTTACGTGATTGGTTTGTCAAACCATAAGTTTTTATGATATGTATATGGTCTTAGAAAGGATTCATGTGTCACAACTATAAGAGGATATGACTTAAGGGACTACTATCGCCAATTGTCCAAAGATCATAACCAATTATATTGAGATAAGTCCTATACATTTCCCCACACTTCTTAACTGTTTCAGGAGTGTGTTTGTGTGTCGGTTTACAAGCAACAAAAGGGAGGCAAATGATCTTGAAGACCATTTGATGATGAAGAAATTATTTCCCAACTTCATTTGTTTTGGCCATGGCAATGATCCTCTAAGTAAGTACTTTTTTTTTGTTTTAAGCTTTGTTGTGAATTGGTAAGTTAGGGTTCTCGAGATTCAAATTGGGTTTTGGGTCATTTTCATTCTAAAGCATGAATTAAGGCGTTAATGAATATGGGTTAAGATTATTTAATCAATTAAGCGTAAATTAGTGATTTAGAGAGTTTTGGTCATGGTTATAGGGAATCGAGATCAAATAAGAACTTTTTTAAAGTTTCAAAAATGACAACCCAATAAATGGTTGACAAGCGGAAATAATCATTTATGTGAGAAACTAGAAGGGGGGTTGAATAGTTTACCGACTTGTTTTCTTTAGTTATAAAAATTTACTTTCTGAAAAACTTAGATTCAATTGTAAATGAAATCAATCATCACCAATATGAACACTATACTAGACTAATACAAGTAAGCAATAAATATAAAGAAAAGAGATGGAAAGATCAAACCGAGACAATGAGATTTATAGTGGTTCGGTTACGAAGTTCTTCTTCGCCATACTCCACTCCCCGAGTACCCAACTCGAGAATTCTAAGCACTATATCAACAAAGCTCCCTTCAGGTGGAACTGTAACACCCCGCCTTACGCAGACCACAATATTGTCCGCTTTGCCCGCAGGCTCACGGCTTTGTTTTTGTGGCCTCATTTGAAGACTTCCCGGCAGGTCACCCAAGCCAGTACTACTCTCACATGAGCACGCTTAACTGCCAGTTCCTAAGAACCCCACTCGCAGTAGACCACAAAACGCGTTGTGTCATTATAAGGCGAATGTTATCTTATGAGCCCAGCATCTCTCCAGGCCACAGCCGATGTGGGATTTGCCTAGGGTGTTACAATCACCCCCTTAGGGACTCATCGTCCTCGATGAGGTTTGCCCCACCATCCCGAACGGCTCAGGAGTGGCTCTGATACCACTTGTAACACCCCGCCTTACGCAGACCACAATATTGTCCGCATGCTCACGGCTTTGTTTTTGTGGCCTCATTTGAAGACTTCCCGGCAGGTCACCCAAGCCAGTACTACTCTCACATGAGCACGCTTAACTGCCAGTTCCTAAGAACCCCACTCGCAGTAGACCACAAAACGCGTTGTGTCATTATAAGGCGAATGTTATCTTATGAGCCCAGCATCTCTCCACGCCACAGCTGATGTGGGATTTGCCTAGGGTGTTACAGGAACCGTACTACATCGCTTACGTTATTTTTCGACACTAAGCTAAATGTTGAGTACTAATCTAGCTAGTACCAATCTCATAAGATCCACACGATCTACACAATCCTTACGTACACGATCAACACAATTTACTCTTGATCCACTTGATCAACAAAATATCACACAAGCTACAAGAGATCCCCAAGATCTCTACAAGATCACAATGATCAACACAAAGACTCTAACATCTTGTATCTTCTTGATACTTTGTGTTCTTCTCTTGACTAGTAGAGGAATGATGGTGATCACTTGTTTGGATGAAAGGATCACTCTTTAAACAAAAGTAAACTAACTAAATGTTCAAAGGAGAGTTTAGGTGATAAATGATTTGATCACAGAAAATTGTGTGTGTAAAGGATGAAAAAAAACTGTGAAGTGAACTGATATGTGCTTATTCACATACCTTTATTAGACAAAAAACGGACCAAAAAGACCAAAAACTGATCAATAAATGCCAAATATATGTGTTTTTGTATTTGTGATTGTGCAGGTACGGATATCTAGAAAATGGGCAAAAATCAAGAGAAAACGACAAAAACGAGCACGAGAAATGGAAAGAGCATTTAAAGCCGAAGCTGGGGAAGATTTTAAAAGAATGGATCAATATTATGCCCTAGTTTTTAAGATTAACCCTCAAAAGTACTTTGCAAAAATGTCAGAAATGGTCCTTGGATTTTATCAATTGTCAAAATTAGTTCTTATGATTAAAATCCTAAAACTAATACACTAAATCCGGATCATAACTAAACCAATGAAATATCCAATCCAACACTTATTACAACCAACCCAGCCCATCTTTTATTCTACCCAGTCCAAACCAAACTACCCTTACTCGTTAATCCACCCATACCCGGTCAAACCAATATTTAATCTCCAGTCAAACATATCTAACCTTACCCGCCTTTTTACCCCAAGTACTATTCACCGTCTTCAACCTCTATTTACCCTAAACCCCCAAATTACCCACCTCATTAAGTACTTCTAGAAGCTGACAGGGACAAGGGAATGACAATCTAGCACTATGAAGCATTCTAATCGGAGGAAACACCTCATATCATGATCAAACGGCTGAGCTTCATGGATTGGCGGCCAAGATATAATCAAGGGTTGTGATAAGAGCATCTAGAACCTTCTTCCAAACCCTAGTTTCCCCTCTCCTGTGGCTATAAATAGGACCCCTTAGTCTCATTCCCAGTTGTGTAGTTTATTGTAACAACTCGTATTTTTAGGTAAAATATTAACTTAAAAATTTTACTATTCATCCCTGAAAAGTTACTATTCACAATCGTAGTTTTTACTATTCATTATTTTCTGAAAATTTGAGTTTTACGAGTTTTATTTATGTATAACTTTAAGAGTTAGGTCGCGTAACCGAGAAACATCATTTGGTGCACAACATATATACTAGAGTTATTCTACATATTACCAGTATCATAATTTTCATTTTGGGTCTTGCCTGTGTTTGCATTTTTAGTCGTTCATATCCATTTATTAAATAAACGCTTTTACAAATTTTTGTGCATGAATAATATAACCGATACTTCCAACAATTTTTTTTTCTAATATATTTTCATACTCATTACAATGTTACAAATATTTTAGTATTATTTTACCCAATGTTTTAAATTCATTTATTATATATATATTCTTAAATATATATTTACGATAACTCAAGTATTTGCAAAACGGTAATCATTTAATCACACAATACCTGAACAAATTATATCTAATTTTTTTTACAACTTCATTACACTTTATTTTGTCACACTAAAATTTATTTCTAGTAACTCAATACATAAATTAAAAATATCTAACTTTTACTAATATATATGTACAAAATCAAATCAAGGGAACAAGAAAACACTTGCATTAATGAGCCATCCTTTCCCTTTTTTTTTAGCCAAAACCCACGACCCCCATCCTCATTTCACCATTTTGACACAAAAACCTTTAATGCTAGTACTTGATGGATTATATAATATAATTACATGTACCAAAAACCAACCAAAATCTAAATAATTTCAACAAATCTCTTACACCCCTAGCCATATCAGCCGAACCATTCCCTTGTTACATGTGTTGACAAAATTTCATTTATTACAACTTACTAAACTCATTTTATATATTAAATATTTAGATATCTTGAGTGTAAAAGCAAATAAACACTAGGCACTCATTTTACAAGATAAAAACATATAAACTCTCCCAAAAACCTTGTGAAGTTCGGCCTAGGTGAAAAAGAAGAAGAGGAAATTTTGTTTTGATCATTTCAAGGGTAGCAAGTGTATTTTCGGGTTAAAAGATTTGTTATATATCTTTTTGGAGTATTGTTCGGGTTTCATTTTTCTTGTTTTCATCATACATCCATCATATTCAAGTAAGATTAAAAATCATTTATATACTTTTACTTATATATTGTATACATTCCTTATGCTCATTTATGCATTTACTAAGTTTAAATTTTTATTTAAACTCCTTTAATTACATATATCACCTATACACATGTTTGTGAATTTTTATGATCAAAACAAGTATATATATATATATATATATATATATATATATATATATATATATATATATATATATATATATATATATATATATATATATATATATATATATATTTCAAAGTTATTTGATGAGAAAAATGTGAACGAACAAGTCTTGAATCATTTTTGTTTGATTTGTTGAAACTGTTGTTATAAAGTGTTTATATAAATCAAAAATTGTTTCTACTTGATTATTAGTCATTTTCTCAAGATTTACATTTTTATTATATTGATTTTACTATATTAGAACTATATAAATGGTTGAAGAAATTGGTGGAAGGGTAAGCTAGAATGGAGTTTTGATTGTGTTTAAGGGATTAAAATGGATTATTAAACATATTTGCAAGCTGTTAAAAATTTAATTCGGATGAACAGTAACCACGAAAATGTTTTGACATATTATAGAGTTAAAATTTTGTTACTACACTTAAATACCTTTCCGTGGATATAAAGAACGTAAAAATCGGACTCATAACGAATAAGATACGAGTTTTCTAAATATATATTATCGATAATTATTTTTCAGAAAAATATATTGTTGCTGAATGGATTTCCAACTTAGTAAAACCGAGATTTAAAAGATAAACCGAGCCTCCGAGACCTCAAAATATATTAGTGTACTTAAATAGCTTCGCGGGGATAGGTAGAACTTTAAAAACTGAGCTATAAGCCTATAACGAAGAATTTATGACTTAACAAAGATACCGACGAAGAGTATTATTTTGACAGCTTTTCTAATAGGGGATAGTAACCTGTTTTTATTTTTCAAAATGGATTTTAGACAATTTAGGTGCGGTTTTAGCTAAAATGACTTAAACGAAAGTTGTAGTGTTTTGGTTAACTATTTTAGTCGAGTCGTAAACTTTCCAAAATATTCATTACTGAAATATTCATATCGAAACTACGACATATACTTGAAAATATATATTAAAATTTCTAACAGTAAACATCGGTGTAAATATATTTTCACAACTAAATATACAAACAAACATGTATGGGTGATTTAATATTTTATAAATTGCATTCACGACATTATAGCACTACCTAAAACGCATTATCACTTTAGGTTGCGGTTAGAGCATCGCGCGTCGTTTTCTGTGTACACTTGTAACGCACTACCTATTGCTTGAGGTGAGTATTCACGAACCCCTTTTCCTAACCATTTTAATCGTTTTGGGGTGGATGCATGAATTATACTTGAACTACCTTGATTGTTATTTATTGAACTCTTTTGACCTAAACTCTTGAACTTTATTGCGAACTTATGACTTGTTTTGAACTTAACGAACCGTATGTGCTATGACCTAAAGTCTCACCTTATTGGTGGAGCGTTCTTGACCTAAAGTCTCACCTTATTGGTGGAGCGTGCGAAGTCTCCCATGTTTGGAGCCTTCTTAATTGTATATAATAGTTGTATGATGTATTGTTCGTACATTCGCATTGTTCCTCACCTATTAGTAGTATGGATAGCGCTATTAGAGGTCGGCCAACCTCTCGTTCACTATGTTACGGGACGCATATTATTTAATTAGGGGCTTTCCCTGGCATACATTATTATATACGTGGTGCTTATATTGTGACCTATTATGACCACGTGTGTTTGACTGCAAGACATAATACTTTACAATGCCTTTGCCTTGCGAACTTTCTCATTTGGTTTTTCATATTATATAAAACGTGTGTACTCACCAACTATTTTCATAGTTGACCCGTTTTCTCTCATGCATTTCAGGTGATCGTCAATAAGCTTTTCTTCAAGGTCTTTGCATAATGAAGTTTTCACATGTCACTACTGATCATTATGTACTAAAATGTTATCTTTTGGAAACCAAACTTTATATCTTAAATTGCCAATGTCGGCTATAACAATGTTGTAATGATATATTTTTCCTTTAATGTAAATTATGGTATTGTCTTATATCTCTTTTGCGATGTATATTGATTTTGTCTCACCTCTCGTTTTCGCCTTCGGTGGGGTGTGACATTTATGAGTCATTTTTAGCTTATTTTATGTTTTTCAGTTTATTATCTTATTTACATTGTATTTCCTTTTAACAGCTTTGTAAACCTTTAGTTATTAATAAAATTTCAATTTTACTTTTATTACTTGCCTTATTTACTCTTAAGCATTTATCATGTTTTGTTAAGGTTAAATAAGCTCTTACAAGCTCTAATTTATGTTTCATAAGCTCTCTTTTAAGTTTTTTATTTAGCTTTTTAATAGTATACTCTTGTTACTTTTGTTTTAATAAAGAAAAAAATTATAAGTCAAAAGCATTTATAATGTGTTTTGGTTAAAATAAGCTGTAATAAGCTTTCATAAGCTCTTACTTAGCCTCATAAGCTCATACAAGCTCTACATAGCTTGTGTGAGCTGTGTTTTTAAACTATAATCATTTTATTCAAAAATCAATCAAAAATACCCAAAAAAAATAAAAAACAAATAAAAATAAAAAATAAGCAAGTAGATGAAAAACCAATAAGGGAAAGGCTTATAGCTTTTACTAGCTTGTCTTTTTACAAGCTAGAGCTTGTTGAGTAGCTCCGCGAGCATATTTTGCCCTATTTGTGCAAGGGCTTTTGTAAGTTTACATTTAAATTCTATTTTAGCTTAATTTATGAGTATTACTTATTTTATTGCTTATTTGCTTTACTTTGTGCTTATTACTATTTCTATTAGCTTATCATTAGTTATTATTGCTTTTTGTTGTTTACTTGTAGTATAGAAGTCATCTATTCTTAGTTTTCATAAAAAAACTCATAAAATACAAAAATCTTAGCATAACTAGTTTTAGATTATCTCAGTGTTTATTTTCATTAGAATTTCACTTAATAGTACTTAATATTGTTAGTTTTACAAGTTTCTTTCAAAATCTCAACTTGATTAGGTCTTTTTCTTCATAAAAATCTACTTTTGGTCATTTAGTAAACTTGAATCAGCTTTGCTTTAATCAATTGAGTAGTTTTTAAGTTAATTTTAGTGGTTTTACATAGTTTCCTAGCTTTTGTATGAATTTCCAAAATTTCATGGTTTGAAACATATTTAGACAACTTATATTTGACCAATAGATCATATAAACTTGCTTTGACCCATTTTCAATTCCATAAACACATCAGCATAGCCCTAGGTTATGCTGACTCAGTATAGCTTTTCCAAACCTTATTTCTAGCTTGTTTACATTTCCAAAATTCTTTAAATAGTGCTTTTTAGTAATCCTTTGTTTCTAATTTAATATGTGTTTACTTTTTGAGGTCTTACATAATCATTTAGTTGCTTAAAATTTAGCTTTAAATTGCTTCTTTGCCTATTTTCTCATATTGCTGATACATTAGTGTCCTGTGTAGCTATCTTTGTAGCTTTATTTCTCCTTATTTATAAGTCCTTAGGTCTTGATTTTTGGTTTATAATTAGTTTAGAGTATAAGCTTCTTAAGTTTTCAATTTGATAGATTAGCTTTTAGGTTTTATTGCTTATTATTAAGCTTGAGTTTGCATGTTCAGGCTGTTTGGTTTAGTAGCCCTACTTAGTTGCTTTTTAGTTTCTATGCTTATGTGCTTATCTTAGACTACTTATATAAGTTAAATAGCTTAATTAGGTTGCATTAAGTACCTAGTAGCTTATTTAGGTGTTTTACTTTAGCTTTTAGCTTTAAAAATAGCTTCTTTAGTTCTCACTTTTTCTTGTTTAGCTTTTTTTAGTAAACTGTTTTATATTTGTGCTTAATTCTCAGATTTTTCTAAGTTTTCAAAAATATTTCCTTTTCAAAAGTGTCTTATTTTCATCTTATTATTAAATTTCAAAAGTTAAAAAATCCCGAAAAGCTTGGAGATCCCAACAAATTTCTTATCCCGTGCGATTTTCCGAGGATGGTTGAATGCTTAGCCTTGGCCAATCTTGGTGGAAGCATCAACCTAATGCCATTATCCGTATGGGAAAAGCTTTCTCTTCCATAACTCGCTCCTACTTGTATGACCCTTGAGCTTGCGGACCGTTCTATCACTCAGGAGATCCTTTTTGGGGACGGGTCGTGCTTTGATTGACGTTTATGGTGAAGAAATAACTTTACGATTTGATAATGAGGTCGTGACCTTTAATCTTGATCGAACCTCCAAATACTCCTCCAATTACGATTCTGTGTCGGTTAACCGAATCGATGTCATTGACATTGCCTGTGAGGAGTATGTTCAAAAGATTCTTGGATTATCTAACAATTCTTCGAGTGGCAATCCCACTTCGACTTCTGAACCAATCATTTCCGACTCTTCCCCTTCCCTTACTCCTTTTGAGGGAAGTGATTTTATCTTAGAAGAGATCGAGGCTTATCTCAAAAGTTTATTCAATTTCACCGGAAATTAATGAAACTAATTTTGATCCGGAGGGAGACATTATTTTGCTTGAAAAATTATTGAATGAAGACCCGTCACCATCTCTCCCACCGAAGGAACTTAAAATTGAAGAATTAAAAGAAATTAAGTCGTCTACTAAGAATCCTCCGGAGCCCGAGCTCAAGGATTTACTTCCTCATCTCGAGTACGCTTTCTTAGAAGATACCGACAAGTTTCCCATCATTATTTCTAAATATCTTAAAGATGAGGAGAAGACCCAACTCTTGGATGCACTTAAGAAGCATAAAAGTGGCATCGCTTGGCAGATTTCCGACATAAGGGGGCATAGACCCTCGTTTTTGTACTCACAAGATTTTACTCGAAGATAATTTTAAGCCCGCAATTCATGCAACAACAAAGATGGGTTAACCCAAAAATCCATGACGTCATCAAAAAGAAAGTTCTTAAACTCCTTGATGCCGGGATGATTTATCCCATTTCCGATAGCTCATAGGTTAGCCCGGTCCATTGTGTTCCAAACAAAAGTGGAATGACCGTCGTTACAAATGAAGAAAACAAGTTGATACCCACACATCTCGTCACCGGATGGAGAGTGTACATTGATTACCGCAAGCATAATGATGCTACCCGCAAGGACCATTTCCCACTTTCTTTTATGGATCAAATGTTAGAACGTCTAGTGGGGAGTAAGTACTATTGTTTTTTAGATGGATTCTTCGGTTACTTCCAAATCCTGATCGATCCTCAAGACAAAGAAAGGACCACCTTTACTTGCCCTTATGGAATGTTTGCTTACCGACGTATGCCTTTCGGCTTATGTAATGCTACGGGCACGTTCCAAAGGTGCATGATGGCCATTTTCCATGAAATGATCGAGAAAACTATTGAAGTATTCATGGATGATTTCTCGGTTTATGGAAATTCTTTCACTTCTTGCCTCTCCCATTTAGAGAATATGCTTAAATGGTGTGAAGACACCAATTTGGTTCTAAATTGGGAGAAGTGCCACTTTATGGTTAAAGAGGGCATTGTCCTCGGCCACAAAATTTCCAAAGGCGGGATTGAGGTAGATAGAGATAAAATCTATGTGATCGCAAAGCTACCTCATCCCACGACCGTCAAAGGAATTAGAAGTTTCCTTGGTCATGCCGGTTTCTATCGTCGGTTTATTCAAGATTTTTTGTAAATTGCCCGGCCTCTGACCCACCTCTTAGAAAATGATGGTCCATTCTTCTTCTCAAATGAATGCATTGAAGCATTTGAAATTATCAAGAAGAAGTTAACGGAAGCACCGATATTGGTTGCCCCCGATTGGGACTTGCCCTTTGAATTAATGTGTGATGCTAGTGATTATGCTATTGGGGCAGTCTTGGGGCAACACAAGACTAAGTATTTTCAACCTATACACTATGCGAGTAAGACGATGATCGATGCTCAATCTCACTATACCACCACTAAGAAAGAGTTATTAGCCGTTGTTTATGCTTTTGAAAAATTCCAAACCTATCTCGTCTTATCGATGACCATAGTGTATATCGACCATTCGGCTCTAAAGCATCTCTTAGCAAGATGCAAAGCCAAGATTACTTCAATGGATTCTTCTCTTTCAAGAATCTGATGTTATCATTCGTGATAAAATAGGAGCGGAGAATCAAGCCTCCGATCATTTGTCAAGGTTAGAGAATCTACATCAAAGTGTTCTCAAGAAAAAGGAAATCACCGAGACATTTCCTCTCGAGACGCTTGGGATGATATCACATAGTGATTCTAGTACCCCATGGTTTGCCGACATTGCAAATTACCATGCGGGGAATTTTGTTGTGAAAGGGATGTCGTCCCAACAAAAGAAAAATTCTTCAAGGATGTTAAACATTATTTTTGGGACGACCCATACTTGTTTAGGATTTGTGCGGATCAAGTGATCACGCGGTGTGTTCACGGCCAAGAAGTCATTGATATTCTTATGGCATACCACAATGGACCCACGGGGGGGACATCATTGTGCCAATTACACCACCAAAAAGGTCTTTTATTCCGGTTTCTTTTGCCCAACTGATAACATCAAATAGTCCTGATACTCCTAATGTCAATTTTCCCCGTTATGACATCATTTTGTGTTTAATTACCTTCATTTATGCTCTTATTTCTTTATTTTCATTTCAGGACAAGAAAGGAGCAAATAAACGCTTTTGATGATTATTTGAAGATATTCTACTGAAGATTAGAGTTTACTCACAAGATCATTCTGAAGATGCAAAGACTATGGCTTAGTTGGATAATGGAGCTACGCCGTAGATTACTATTATATTGAAGAACTTTTATTTGAGGAAAGCTACGCCGTAGCATGCAATAAACTACGACGTAAATGTGCCAGCTGGAGTTCTACAACCGTAGTTAGTCATAAGACTACGGCGTAGATGTGACAACAATAGTTCTACGCTCATGATGATGCGGGATTGCGGACTCGCAAAAGTTTTACTTCTCAAGGGATCTTGAGAAGCTTGCAATCCTCCAGACCTGACCAATGTAGTATAGTGAGTGGCAAGTACCGGGGGATTGATCGTTCTCTAGGGGGAATAGTGTCGTTAGGATTGAAAACTATGTCAACTAAGTCTAGAGGTGAGTGATGATTCTTTTTGTATTTTTATATTTTTATATTTTTATGAAAGTAGTAAAATCTCGGGTATTTGGAAGGTTGGGCGGAATTAGTTGCTAGTCAACTAACTAAAAACTACTAATAAAATAAAAATAATAAGAAAATAAATGCGGTGGATTACTTATAGGAGACAATTGTGTTTACTTAGATTTCACTACTCCCTAGTTATCTTTTACTAATTTATTGATTTGTTACAATTGTTTGATTGAAGGATTGCATTCCTTAATACCAGTCGTGGGGGCGTGTACGTCCTTCCCCAACTCTATGAGTATTTATTTCTTCTTATGATGACACGTTTAGTGTCCTACCATCATCAACAACTACTCATGCATTAAATACAATCAATAAAACCATAGTACACATCCAATTACGTTTCTTAAGACATTCAAGCATGTTACCGTATAGGAGATTAACCAGTTTTCTTAAGCCTAACGTTAGTCAATCAATCAAACAATCAATAACAAACCAACAATCAATAATCAATAACTAGGTTTCATTAGATCTAAGCAAACACTAAGAGATCTAAGCTAGCATCTTAATGAAAAGAAAAGATAAATAATTAATCAAACAACATATAAACATATTGAATGATTAAAGGAGAACTTATCTTTCAATTGCTATATAAGTCAGACTCCCAGAGTTCCCTAAAAAGTTCCACAAGTTCCACTTCCTTTTTGAATGAAAAAAACCTAAACTATATATAGAGATACAAAGCTGACGACGTCAGGTTATAGCTCCTGACGCCATAAGATCGCCGTGTTCTAAGGTTTCATATCGCCCAAGACACCTTTTGACGTCGTCACTTGTTAATTCATCTGGGCCGTCTGTCTTTAACTTAACACCTGACATCCTTGCAACATTTGTACCTGACGCCGTCAGGTATAAACTTGACATTTTCTTCTGGGGCGTCTCGTGTTAAAAATCCACCATTCTTCTCATAAGGTGATGATGTCAGCTCCAAAGCCTGACGCCGTCAGGTGTAAAATCCTGACTTTCTTGACTTTTCTTGTTTTCTTCATTCTTGAGCATAAAAACGTCCGAAAAGCTCCAAAATGCTCCATTTTCAAGAATTCACGTCCCAAGTACCTAAAATGACAAAAAAAACGATTTAAGGTAATATTTGACTATAAAAACACGATTTAGGGCTTAAATGACCCCCTAAAAGTGTATCAAATACATCCTTATCAAATACCCTTACACTTGGGATTTGCTTGTCCTCAAGTAAATGAGCTTTTATACCAATCAAAATACAAGTTAGGGGTCATTTAACATTAATATAAAAGTAATTACAACAAATGATCGCTCCACCTTAGTCAAACAAGCACGGAAATTATACACTAGCACTTCTCATATAGTGTTTGGATACTCTCATCTCGCGGGTGTTATAAATTTATATATCACAAATGGAAATGGAAAAATATCTCTCACTATCTGTCATAGCAAATAGATTACCATAGGCTTGGGAAATGATCAAAAACCTCCACTACTTTGGCGTAAACACCTAGGATAAACTATCAAATAGGTCTTTCAAAGGGTTATAACATTATGTGTAGGGATATGGAAAAACACGATTTGTTGGATAAGGGATACTTTACTGGGGGCAAGTCAATTGTCTTGGTCAATTACATGTACAATGCGGCGTTGCTAAGCCAAGACTCGACTCAACTTAAGCTAACTATGACCAACATAAATATAAAAGAAACGAGATGGTAGTCCGTATGCTTTTTCTTCTTTTCTTTTTCTTCTTCTTTTTTTCCATTTTTCACTTTTTTTAATACACTCTTGCCCTACCATCCAAAATAATACATCAAGCGGGCTCGTTTCCTCCCCTTACACTTGAACTTTTACATGATTAAAAATAAAGACTCGAATTAAGAGAATCGAAACACTTGGAGTACTTTAATACATTAACGCATATACGGGGGTAATGAATTATGTTCTTCCCCATTACTCCATTACACTAGTACTTTACTTATGAGTCCCAATCGTCCCAAAATAATATGTACAAGATATGACTTGACTTAGCAACCATGTAATCAATTAAATTAACTAAGGGTTTAAACAAATAATAATAATACACTAAAGATGAGTGCATACAAGGAAGGCTAAGGCGATTTGGGTGTACATTTGGGGGTGGATTGTAAACAAATTCTTCCTTTAAGCAAAATGCTTAAAGTTAGAAACGAAAATGATAGGCTCTGAGGAGTGTACTAGGGGTATCGTGTACTAAAAATGAGTACATCGCAAAGGTGTGGGAGAATTACTTGACCAATGAAGCCAAAGTAATTATAACACAGGTTCAAAACATGGGTTATCCTAATGCCTCTTATCATATAGTAAATCCTAACTACACGAATTTAGTCTCACTAGCGGTCTCGGGATGCATCGCTGACACAAGTTCTAGAATGTAAATACTACCAGTACACTCATAAGCACTAAAGATAAATGCTTTTTCCTAATAATCTAAAGGCGAACCTCACATATTTGGGGTGAAAATTTTTGAGTGGTACGGTTTTTGTGCTAGTCATATAACTCCTATCCATGAGACGCTTATTAGGACTAAAGTTTCGCTCCTATATGTTGCAAAAAAATTTAAGTGCCAAATTTACCCTAACAAGTATTTCTTTCAGTTTTATTACACATTCACTATTAAACAAAACAAAAATCAAGCGAAGTTGTAGTTTCTAAGGTATCCCACCTTACCCCCTTACACTTAAGTCGAACATTGTCCCCAATATTCAATTTAAATATGTAAAAGTAAAACTAAATGAGAGTGAAAGAAACTAGTACTCCCCTGATTCGCTCGGTATGGACAATATGGTAACATGGTTAAATCTTCCTCCAATAAAATGAACATGTAAAGCTTCGCTCCTGAAATAAAATCATCTTCTTGTTCAATATAACTTGTTAAACAATAAAGAAAATAAACATGAAACCTCGCGTAAAATCGGCGGTAAACTCTATATAAAAGTAAATCCTAGAAAGCAAGTAAAGATATAATGCTTGCAAAATAAATGTTTGCAGTTTCCTGGAGTTTAAAATTTTGAGATTTTATGAAACTTTATAATTCCAGCAGAAAAACAAAATCTGGAAAAATTTTCAGAAAATAAAAGCTGACGTCATCAGGTTTAACCCTAACGTCATCAAAATTGATCTGACAAAATTTTTATATTTTGTTTCCTAAATATTTCTAGAAAAATCTATGTTTTAAGACCTGGAATCCCTACAAAACATTCATTATCACTCGATACAAGCATTTGACTCAAACAAATACTAATATGTATGTTCATATCTTATTGTTATTGTTCATGTTCAATCCGTTCCTTGAAACAAATATGAGCTTCCCTTACACTTATTTCTTGCAAAATACCATTATATGTAATTAAGACGAGATTAAAAACAAAATAAAGCATTTTTACAAATTATTTAAAACACGAACAATGAACAAAAAAGATAAAACATACATAAGGAATCAAATTGAAACAAACAAGCAAACAAACAAAATAAAATAAAGCTTGGGTTTCAAGACAATAATAAAATTGAGAGATATAAGGCTGGGGACAGTAATGCATGGGGATCAACTTAGTCGATCGATCCCAGTCGATCCATGCTTTTGTGGGTATTCGGTCGAGGCAAGACAAAAGGGACAAACGGTCGAGAGGTGGATCGACTTTTCAAAAACATATTTGTGTTCCTTTTTATTATTTAGCCATTAGGATTCAATAAAAAAATCTTTTAAATACCTTATTATAAATACACAACATAAAACACACTCCAATTCACAAACCTTATTTCAAACATTCTCTATATTCAATCACACCATGAATTCTTTCGATATCTTTTTTGCCAATTCGTCTTCGGATGACGAAAATGAAGTTAGTACCGGGTATTTGATGTTTGCGGAAGATTGTTAGGAGGCTTATCAAGCGTCACAACCTAAAGAAACACGAAACCAAATTACTAGGGATCGTTTGGCTGCTCATAACCGTTTAGTGACTGCTTACTTCTGCGCTAACCCAACATACGGCGAAGAACAATTCCATGATCGTTTCTGAATGAGCCGAAGACTATTCACACGAATTGTTTGAGAGGTAACCGATCATTCACCTTATTTCCAACAAACTCCTAGTTGTGCGGGCTTACTTGGTATTTCTCCATTGATGAAAGTTACTTCGTCAATTCGTCAATTGGCATACGGAGTGAATCCTGATATGCTAGACGAATATGTGCAAATGGGTGTCTCAACAATTCGTGAGTGTCTCTATAAATTTTGTGAGGTCATCATGGAGTTATATGGTACAGAGTATTTGCGAAAGCCGATAGTTACTGACGTTGACAGACTCTATGAGCATCACTATCGAGTTCATGGTTTTCCTGGCCTGATAGGCAGCATTGATTGTATAGATTGGCCGTGGGAGAATTGCCCACATGCTTTAAAAGCTCAATTTTGTAGAGGTGATCATGGGAAAACTCCTTTCATTTTATTAGAAGTGATCGCCTCCTAAGATTTATGGATTTGGCATGCGTTCTTTGGTGTCGCCGGGATGAATAATCATGTAAATGTTTTACGTGCATCCCCACTTTTCAGTGATCTCAAAATGGGGAGAGCACCGGATGTGGAATTCGTTGCTAACAACGTGCCTTATAAATGGGGATATTATCTTGCTGATGGGATATATCCGGAATACTCTGTTATTGTGAAGTCCATTAAACATCCAGGGACGCATGATGAAAAGCGTCAATTGTATAAGAGGATGCACGAAGCAGCAAGAAAAGATGTGGAACGTGTTTTTGGTGTACTAAAGAAGAAGTTCCTAATGATTAAACGTCCAGCTAAAGGATTTGACAAAGAGCGTCTTGGACATATAATGTACACATGCATCATATTACATAATATGATAATTCAAGACGAAGGCGGGCGATATCTCCCGAATTCTTTCCAGTGGAGCAGCACCGTTCTTATGACCCTTTAAGAACGCATGAGGAATCGCTGGAAATTACCAGGGAGATATGCAACAAAACAACTCATCTTAACCTCAAAGCCGATTTGGTGGAAGACATTTGGCATCATCATAATCCAAATTAGTTTGGTCGCTATAATGTAATTTGAATAAGTGTTGTAATGTATTTTATTTTATTTGAATTAATATGTAACATTTTAATTATTAATGAAATTTGAGTTTGTGTTAAAAATGTTTAAAAAAAATGAACTAGGTCGCCCTTACTGAGGCACTGAATCGCCTGCAGGTCGCTGGAGAGAGAAAGCTGACGTGGCAGGGAAAAGTAAGGGGATTGAATCCCCTTACTGTGCCCAGCCTAAAAGGGGTTTTTCTAACTTGTGCCCTAGGGGCACAAGTTAAGCACACCAAAAGTACAACAAAAGTACATTGGGACTTACATAAAAGCACACTTGTCTGTATTTTATATGGATCATTGTGTACTATTTTGTGAGCCCCTGTATATTTATGGTGTGCTTAACTTGTGCCCCAGGGGCACAAGTTGGAAAAACCCAAATAAAAATGGTGCACAACACTTAGTGGGACAATGAAGTCGTGTATATTTTCGTACTGCAGGCAGGCAAGCACGAGCATGTGTGCTCCTATACCACCAACAAGACATGTAACGCATACAAATAGGACTAAGCATTTGTACAATTGTCCTTTTATTTTGCATGGAGAAAAGTACCAAAAGAGTACAAAAGTACAAGGTCATTTCACTTTGTGGTTACTTTTGTACCTTCTTCCCAAAAGTGTCATGCTCAACTGCTCGACTGCTCAACTCCACTATATGCCACGTGTCCCACTACCAATTGTACCACAAAATCTTTATGCAATCTATTTAACTATTCACAGGTACAAAAAGAAATAGTTTTTTATTAAATGACGGTGCTCAACCTAGGTGCTCGACTTATGTGCTTACTTTTTGCTTAGGAAATTGAAACATATCTTTCCCCATCAAATCAAATCTTTTGCTTTTCATTATAGTTTTCCTTTATTTTTTCGTTTTTCTTTTTTGGTATTTGGTTTTCAAATTAAATCAAAACTATTTCTTTTTCTTTTTTTTTTCTTTTTACTATTACTATTACTGTTAAAAAAAACACGCACAAAACACACACTTGTCTTGGTAAATGTGCATGGCTTAGATCAATGCAATACAAATCGTTTCTCAAAAAAAAACACACACACACAAAACACACAAATCTAATGGTTCTCAGAAGTTCAATCGGTTACCAAACCGATTCCGATTTGCACAGTAACGCAGTTTCTTTGATCATTGATGTTCTTGTGCAATGGAATCTCTACAGGTAAGTAAAACGTGCGATCATTGATGTTCTTGTGCAATTTATGTTTTTTTATTATAATAGATCGTTGTGGTTAGGGTTACCATATCTTTGTTTGTTTGATCCTTTGCTTAAAAATATGCCACTTGCACAGTAACCCACAGTTAGATTGGAATATTGATTACTTGATTTATTGCCACGGCGTTACCAGAAAACTTAGGGTTATGGTTATTGTTTTATTGTATTGGAGGTTTAAGGATTTTAGTGCTTATTACCAGTGTAAGGATTTTAGTTTAAGGATTTTAGTAACATAGTTCCGATATATGCCTGATTGTTGTTTAGGCTGTTTATGGTATGTATGTGCCATACTTAAAATAGTTTAACAAAAAACAACAACAAGATACTCAAGATGTTTCGACATAGAACGACCACTAACGGCCTAATGAGACAGTTCATTAAACCTTGAAAATCTACTGAATTCATAACAACTTAGATAATTAAAAAGCCTAAACTTACTAATACAACAACAACATTATTCGAGCTTTAGATTGCTCTTATATTGCCTAATTACTTGAAATTAAGATTCTCCATGTGGGTCCACAGTGATTGAGTTGTTTTCTTTTGAGGATTCTTAAACCATTTTAGCTTTTTCCTGAGTTCCGTTATCTCCTATTTCAATTTCATGCATTTTGCACACACTTTGATGCATTTTGAACACATTGCATTTTGAGGTCTTGACCCTGAAATTCTGAGACTGGGAGAGTAAGCTGAAGCTTCCTTTTTCGCCATCTTCATTAGTTGTGAGGAGATGAATTGAAACAACCTGTATGTAGGAGTTTATATATAATGTGATTGTGGGTAGATGGATTTTAGGTGAAGCTTCATTTAACGTATCATAAATATATCCATCTCCCCAACTACCAGTCGAGCATGAGACACTTTTTTGGGTTGGAATTTAATAATGTTGGTACTTTTCTCTTATGTTTCTTAGAATTGTTTTATTGTTATATCCTAGTTTACAGGTATTAAATCTAATTATAACATTGCCTAAACTTTGAATTTTTCATTATTTGATTTAAACTAATTAACATATGTTAGTTTGATTAATTAAGTGTTTGTTTAATGACAATAATTAATTTGACATTAAGTCTTCTCGACATTAGCTTACAACTTGTGTTTGATAAGCTTATTAGCTTTTCACTGAGTTCATAAGCCCAAATGAATAAGCCAAAGTATATCCATATGTACTGTTTTACATGTTTTCAAATTATGTTATTTTTTCTAGTCTGAGATTATAGTTGTTTACTTATGTGCGTATGCCAATTTCGTAAACATATGCTAATATGTGTATGTTTTGTTTGTTGTTTTGTATAGGTGTATGATGCCAAGGTCAGTACTAGAACCAAGCTGCATTATATAAATACGATAAGGCAAAAGTTGTGCTCCAATCCTGAACGACTTAAACTTTTTAAAAACACTGTTTTCGGTCGATGGTTACAGATAAAAACATATGAGCATGATAACCATTTACTTCATTATTTACTTCAACACCAACGATCTGTTGAAAACCCTAATATAAATACTCCCATGTATTTTGATCTCTGGGGAAAAAGCTTAGAATTTCGTCGGGAAGATATGTGCTTAGTATTAGGTTTTCGATTTGGTGATGTTTCTTTAGAGCATTTAAGGAAACGGTAATCTGGTTTTGGTAAGCGTATATTAAGTTTTCTTCGGGAGAGGCGTACTGAGAAAATTAGTAATATAAAGGCCGAACACCTTTTTCGGATTCTTGTTGATAACGTTGAGTTTGATGAACTTTCAAATGATGATGTTGTACGCGTTTGTCTGCTTCTATTCTTAGAGAACATTTTTATGGGCAAACAGGAAAGAAATTTAATTTCCAATGAGATCCTGGTTTTAGTAGATGACTTTTATGCTTGGAATGCATTTCCATGGGATGAGTATATTTGGGTTGAGTTTCACAAGAGGGTTTATAATGCTTTTTCAAAGGTTAGAGACAGACACTTGTTAGAAATTGCTTCCAAGGGTGATCGTTATACTGCAACATATACGTTGTGTGGATTTGCTTTCGCTTTGAAGGTTCGTATAATCCATATTTACAATGATTTTAATATTAGTTGTCTAACTTTAGTATAAGTTATCAGTTTGAGTCCAATATATATTTATAAGTTATCACGATAATGAAAGCAAAAGATTTGATTTGATGGGGAAAGACATGTTTCAATTTCCTAAGCAAAAAGTGAGCACATAAGTCGAACACCGTCAGTCGAGCACCTAGGTTGAGCACCGTCATTTAATAAAAAACTATTTCTTTTTGTACGTGTGAATAGTTAAATAGATTACATAAAGATTTGGTGGTACAATTGGTAGTGGGACACGTGGCATAATTCTAGTGGAGTTGAGCAGTCGAGCAGTTGAGCATGACTCTTTTGGAAAGAAGGTACAAAGTTGACCACAAAGTGACATACCCTTGTACTTTTGTACTCATTTGGTACTTTTCTCTTTTGCATGCTATGGCTATCCTATACAAAATTGGAATGTGATTGGCTTGTTGAATTTATTATTGTCTCACACATGAAATATTCAAAACAAATTGGATAATGGATTACTAGCAGGATACCCGCGCGTTGCGGCGGCGGGTGTCCTGTGATTGAGAATTTTGGCGAACAATAGTTTGCTATAATATGATTACCGTGATGTTAACTTTATAGAAAAATATTTTTTTTAAGCAATAGGATACTATTTCATATAAAAATATTAATGCACTCACGCGATAATAGTCATGAACCATGTGATTTTGAGTTAGTTTTCGTTTTGGTTTGATACAAAAAAGTCGATGATGACCAAACCCAAGATCTTTAATTTTGTATTTCGGGGTCAACATATAATATAGTGCAAAATCAACCAAGCCTGACCATAATCTCAAAAGTCAAAATAATATCCAGCCTTTTCGTTTCTTTTTATAGCTACTCGGTCCTAACAAACTTTATAACAAAACACACTTTATCACAAAGTACGACCCACTTGAATCAAAATTATTTAGACCAAACCCATAATACCAGTATAACCTAAAAGATATATCAACCACTTAACCCTACACACATTTACAAGCAACCACTCAATCTTATTTCTCTCTTCAAAAAAATAGTCAACCACAAAAACATCATCTTACAACCGATTAGCACAGAATCACGAACTTGTCTTGATTTCAAAACACAAACCCTTTTCAAGATCCCGTTGTTTCGTCTATGTGTTGGCTTCAAGATCTCGAACCACAAAAATCAATGACACAAGCCTTGAACCATGGATTTGTTGGTTATTGTTTTCAATAGATCGATGATTGGTTGTGTTGGATTTTTAAAGATATTTTATTAATTCAAAAACCAAACCCGAGATCTTTTTGTTTGAAACTTTATTTATTTATTTATTTATTTATTATTATTATTATTATTATTATTATTATTATTATTATTATTATTATTATTATTATTATTATTATTATTATTTTCTCGTTTAAGATCTCGAGAATGATGGGGTTTTTGTTGTGGTTTGTTGTATCTGAGGAGATGGACCGTGATATTGTTGCAGTTGTTTTCTGTTGACTATTTTTTGTTGTGGATATGAGACAGAACATGCAACTGTGAATGCTATTATGCTAACCAGTTGATCGACAGTAGCATGCAACTGCTATAGTTTGGCAAAAGAAAAATCATGCAACTTCTTTCGACTTTGTGTATTATATGTTTGTACTAATGGTTTAATCGAATATACTACTTAAACTCTAATTTATATGTGCTCTTTTTTATGTTTCGAAAATTGTTTGAAGTTGGTGCAAGCAAAAGTTTTCTTAAATTTATGTTTTGGAATTGGAATGATGGCTTTATTTTTAGGCAGAATTATATGTATATCCTTGAAAATTTTAAAAATTACACATATATCCTTTTTACTAGTTTTTTAGGCATAAAGTACAATGCTTTTAATGCATCAAAAGGATATATATGTAATTTTAAAAATTTCCAAAGATATATATGTAAATGCCCCTTTTTTAAGTGTTTAGTTTATGTTTTGGAAGCTTTATTAGATTGTACATTGTGGTTAAATAGTTGTATATTTTGGTGAAGGGGTGAATTAAATTGTGTATTAATTGCATGTGTTGAATAGTGTTTTTTTTAGTTTTATTTGTGCTTCTTTACTTGTATTTACTTAAAAACTATTTTAGAAAATCTTAAAAATTTAATAGGAGGGAAGTGTCAATATGTTTTATAAGTAGTATAGATGTCTTGTTTATTTATGTTATAAATAGCTACAGGGCCGGGAATAAATATTTTTTTAACTATTGCCGTAAACGGATATGGGGTATAGTTTCAGTTATTTAAAGAAATGTGAGTTTTTGATTCACATACGCATGGTGTAATAGAGTTGATCGTTTTTAATATTTTTACCAGGCGCATCAAATGTTTATCCGGTACGGCTTGAACCATAATATCAGTGGTAATAAGCAAATTATCACATGTTTGTGGTTAGGTGGAGGACTCAACAACTCATGCTCCTTATTACCGTCACCCACTTTCAACACGTCTTAGAACAATAATAGGAGACTATGTCGAGCACACGATCGAGTTGTGGGATGGATTATTATTATTATTATTATTATTATTATTATTATTATTATTATTATTATTATTATTATTATTTTGAGGTGTGATTTTGGTTTTTGTGTGGTATATTTGTGTTTAAGTTAAATATGTTTTGGTTGTGATGTTTGTTGTATTATTACACTAAGTTGGTGGTGAAGTCGTTGTGAAGACAAGAAATAACGTGGTAATAAAGTGATGACGATGAAGTTAGTTATGATGACTTATTTTTACCAATGGCCTAAACTCTTACAAGATCAAATAACTTATCATTATTCATTGGCACAATGGATGGTAAATTTTCTAGTAATTACTAATGTACTATATTATTATAGGATGTTTAATCTTCAAATACTTGGCTAATGAAAATTTTGCATCATCTTTACTTCTAATAGAGTATGCATAATTTTTTTTTAAACTTAAAGTTTTTAAATTTGATTAATGTGTAATGTCTATAGTATTTTTAATTAAAAATCGTAACAACATTCACAACTAAATTAATAGTATAAATATTATTTAATTTCCATACTTTTATCATTTTTTTTGTTTCTAAAGCCTAATTTTTTTTTCTCGCAATTATTACAAATTGATTCCGTAAATGTTACATCAAGGATCACACCAAAAACACAAGTTCGCAAGTATAATTATTTGCCGCTATACACTGTCACTTTGCGCGAATATTGTTTAGTCTAACAATATAAACACATTTTAACTCCAACAAAAGATACATTTGCCATCATGTAATGGTAACGGAATGCTACATAGAAGTTGACATGACATGCTTTAAAAAAAATAGCTATAGATGGATTTAAAGATCATATTTTTACACAAACTTAATTTTAACTCGTAAATCAAACATGTGTTTTTTAAAAGATCATACATTATTATTTTTTTTGAAAGGCGCCTTTATATAAAAACTAGCAAAAGCTAGAACAAATTACAAGATAGCTATAGTTGCTAAAGGATTTTTCAACCAACCCACCCAGCTAAGTTTGAGCTTAGGATTTCTAGAAGAAATCCATAAAAATGATTGTGAAACAATATTATCCCAAAGCACCGCTTTTTTGGGAGGAGAATTAGAGAAAACTAATCTATTTCGGAAATTCCAAATAGACCATAAAAGAGCTCCTCCCACACCATCGAGGAACAACCGAGCTTTACTAGAGAGGGATGAAGAATCTAACCACGTGATCCACTCCGAAATGTACTCGCAAAAAGGAATATCAAGCTCCCACCATCTAGCCAACAAAGCCCACAAATCCTTAGCCATCTCACAATTATAAAAGGTGTGATTGACCGTTTCGACGTCTTCATGACAAGTGGGGCCAAGAAGCGAATCAACTTCAATACCTTTCCTATCCAAATTCATCCTAGAAGGGAGCTTGTTTAGCGATAATCTCCACAAGAAAATGTTTACTTTTATGGGAATATTATTGTTCCAACGAGCTTAGCGGAAGAACCCACGTCTAAGGTATGGGAATCAACCAAGGAACACACCGACGCAAAAGAAAATCCATTGGAAACGTCAAGCGACCATTGCCATGTATCCTTTTGATCAGATAGCTCGATGGCCCCTATTAATTGCTGCAAATCAGAAAATTGGGAAATACCTCCTCTCAGCTGCCTTCTCAAAACAGTAGACCAATCAGTAAGACTTAGCCTATTTGCAACGTAACAACTTTTATCACTATCAAGCATGAAGACACGCAGAAATTGAGCTTTTAAAGGTTGATTGCTACACCAGATATCATCCCAAAACCTTATTGAGGTTCCATTCCCAAGCTTTCGAATACACAAAGAAAGAAGGTTGATACCTTTCTGCTTTAGGGATTTGATCGCAGAGAGAATACCACACCATGGACTATAACATGATCTGTTAGAGGGAACATGGAAAATACCTCCATTAAGCCCATGAATCTCCTTGATGACTTTAGCCAATATATCAAAAGGATGCATGAACAACTGCCAAATCCATTTAAATAAGAGACCTACATTAAGCGCATGGATACTATGATGAGGCGAAAAGTGTACCGCTTTTAAGGGGTCTTTTAAACCCGAATTCGAGATTATTTGATCAATTATTGCCCTAAATCGTTCCTTTTGTCATTTTAGGTATTTTTAGAGAGAAATCTGGAAAATGAAGCATTTTGAACGTTTTTGGAGCATAAAGTGAAGAAAACGGCAAAGTCTCAATTTCCTTGCTGGAACAGTACCTGAGGACGACAAGGGATTACATGTGAAGGTGTCAAGAGTGACAAAAGAGGTAGATGTGGAAATTATAACGGGACGATCTAGAAAGTTTTTAGGCATATTGGCCTGACGGCGTCACCTAGGCCGTCAGGGTCCAAATACACGTGACGGCCCAAAGCTCATTTACACATGACGGCGTCATAAATGGATCTAGGCAATACGAATTTTATCATGGCGGCGAGTTGATGGCGTCAGAGGTTAACACGTGACACCGTCAGGATGCATAGTCTATATATATTTTTCCAATTTTTCACTGTAAAGTGTAAAACTTTGTGTGGGATATTAGGGCATAAAACCTAGATGAATTTTACAGCTTTTTCAAGGGTTTCAACCCCTTGATTCTTCCATGTTCAATTGAAGATAAGTACTTATTCAAATCATTCAATATGTCTATGTGTTGTGTGATTATATCTTACGCTTGTCTTCTCTTTAACATGCTAGGCTAGGTTTTTATTATGTTTGCTTAGATGTAGTGAAACCTAGATGTTGATTATGGGTTGATTGTTTGTTTATAATTGTTACGGATGATTGTATTCAATGTTAGGCTTAAGAAAACTGGCAGACTTCCATTGTTAACTTGCTTGAACGTCTTAAGAAACATGATCGGAGGTGTACTACAATTTTTGGTTGTATTTAATGCGTAAGAGAATTCTAATGATCCTATGTTAGGAGCTTCTAACGGCTCGACATATGAGTGAAGTAGGATCTTATAGAGTTAGGGAATATTGTACACGGCCCTACGACTAGTATTAAGGAATATAACCCGTCATCCAAGCAATTGTAACAAGCTAATCAACTTGTAAAAGATATCTAGGGAGTAATGGAATCTAAGTAAACATAACTTTTCTCACTATTGTTTCCACCAAATTAGTAATTTAGTTTAATTTTCATTTCTTTTAATTTATTTTGATTGCATTAGTAGTTAATTGGGTTAGTTGGCTAGCAACTAATTCCGTTCACTCCTTCAAAACCCGAGATTTTACTTGCTTTTCATAAAATATAAAAATACAAAAAGAATCATCTCTCACCTCTAGAGCTTGTTTAGTAGGCTTTCTAATCCTAGCGACACTATTCCTGAGTTGAACGATCAATCCCCCGGTACTTCTCACTATACTATACTACAATGATCAGGTACACTACCTGATGGGGGTTGTAAGCTTCTCAAGATCCCTTGAGAGGTAAAACCTGTTGCGAGGGCGCAATTCACACGTACCAAGTTTTTGGCACCGCAGCCCGGGGAATAGTTATTGTCTATGTTAGAATTTCTTTTTATTAGGTCTACTTGCTAGATTCCTTTCTAGTAAGGTTTTATTTTTATTTTTAGGTTTTCTTTAGTCTATCTTATTTCTTCGTTTTTTTGTTCGTAACCTTTATCATCCGACACCATGGAAGGTGGTAATATCTTTGATCCCATCAACCCACCACCACAAAACCACCCACAAAACCCACCACTAGAGAACCAACCTCCTAGACCCCGAAATTTAGGAGAGTATTCCCGTCCTAGCCACCATGGCTATCGAAACACCATTGAGCTCACTCAAGGAGCCAATGTGTCCCCCTTGCGATCCGACACCATCCGGTTGGTGCAAAGCGGATGTGCATTCCATGGACTTCGTTCCGAAGATCCTAATCAACATCTCAAGGATTTCCTTAAAATCACAGATTCCATAGACCTTGATGTTGCAACTAGAGAGTCAACCATATTACGTCTATTCCAATTCTCTCTACGTGATCAACCTAGTCAATGGCTTGAACGTTTTCCCGTGGGATCCATCACCTCTTGGGATGATCTCACGTCTCGTTTCCTTGCTCAATTTTTCCCACTGGGGAGAACTACGATGCTTAGAAATAATATCTTGATGTTCCAACAACGTCAAGGTGAAACTTTCTATGAAGCATGGACTCGTTTCAAGGACTTACTCCAAAAAGTCCCTCATCGTGGCATAAATCTTTGGTTATTAGTTCAAATCTTCTATGACCATGTCGACTTTCACACCAAACGCACCATTGATCGAGCCGCCGGAGGCAGGTTGCGTGATAAAAACGCCGAGGAATCTTGGGAAATTATTGATGAGCTTGCCTTCGACAATCATGAGTTATGGGAAGTTACTCATGTTATAAACTCGGCTATCAACGCAATCTCGACACTTGGGGAGACCACCCAAATCTTCGAAGAACTCCTTTGCAAACTTGAGAAAAAGGTTGATTATCTCATGGAAAAACAAAAGAGACCTTTAAGTCCCAGACGGGCAGCTGTCAATTCTGTCGCAAATATGATTCCGACACCATTGTCTGAGTCACCCTTTAGAGAGAATGTCGAAACATTTCAAAATTATGCTCAACCTTATTCGTCTCCTCAAAACCTCAGCCCAGAATTCGAAGCTCGAATGAGAGAGTACATGGCAACCCATTCTGAGCGGCTTGCTAAATTCGAGGAAGCTGTTTATAAAAAAAAGGAGGAGATGCAAGAGAAAATGAAGGAGATGAAGAACCTAGTGGAGGAATACTCAAACCAAAAAACCCCAGAAATGATGTTATTAAGAAAAGAAAGCGCTACCCCCGCTACCCGATTTGTTAACTCTATCACAATTGTCCACGAGGATAATGAGGAAAAGGAAACCCCTAGTGTACAAACCATTGAGGAACCGCCAAAATCCCAATCGCTAGGTTACTACCTAAAACATGATATAAATAAGAATACCATAACAAATTAGATAAAGGGTGACGGGCGTAACCAATCCTCCAAAAAGGTTTCAAAGAAGGAAAAAGAGGGGAAAGATGAGTATGATACATTACCTGGGGGACCGCTATTCAAGAAGCTACTTGTACAAAAAGTGGCTACTAAGCAGATGGCTTGTGGGAACTTTGAGATACCAGCCAGCATTGGGAAGTTGCAGTATCTGGATGCTTTCGCCGATCAAGGATCGGAAGTAAATCTTATGCCCCTAACTATTTACACCCAACTAACCACGGAAATGCCGGCCACCACCCGTGTTAGGCTATCCTTCACTGGTCACTCTTATGTATACCCTTTGGGACTTGCAGAGGATGTACTGGTCAATGTTGCAGGGTTCATGTATCCCGTCAATTTCATGATCATCGATGATAAAGGAGGTGTATGCATGCCAATAATCCTTAGAGCACCATTCCTCACCACCGCAAGAGCTGTCATTAGGTATGAAAAGAGGGAAATTGAACTTAAGTCAGGAAAAAGAAAGATTAGCCTTCTATGACCCCACGATGTGTGCAAGAAAGCCTGATGAAAAGAAAGCTCAAAAACAACATTGACACATCGCCTAATCATGTTCAAGAAAAAATCCTCGCATGGGAAACAAGAATCAAAAGCTACAAAGAAACTAAGCCTGAGAGAGGCAAAAGCAGCAATAAAGTTCATGTCAAGTTTGAATGTAGTCAACCGACGGAGAATCATGTACCATTTGTAGAAGGAGACTTGGTAAACTTAAGGCCTTCTAAGATAAAAGTACCCCCCCCCCCCCCCGACGAGCCGAGTCCCTGGTGGTATGGACCATTCACAATTGAAAGCATACGCCAAGGAGGGATAGCTATCTTGAGCAGTAAAGGAGGAGGGGAGGTGACTGCAAGTGTCGAACGATTGAAACACTACCACTCTGATAGAGAGGATCATAATTATATGGGATACGTCATCTCAAGAGATGAGGTCACGTAATTGCCCATGACCATGAGTCTAGCTACAAGACTCGTAAATAAAGAAAATCACTTCTTGGGAGGCAACCCATGTTTTGTGTGTTTTTATTTGTTTGATTTTTATTTGTTTGATGTTATTTGTTTCCGTATGCATGTCTTATTTTTATTGTTGGTAGATCATGTTTCAAACTAAATTGTGAAAATGCTTTATTTTGTTGTTTAACTTCGTCTTAACTTCATATAAAGGTATTTTGCAAAAGCTAAGTGTAAGGGGAAACCTAAAATTTGTTTATAAGAACGAAAATGATCATGATTTGCCACAATATTAAATGAGCATGTATATTAGTATTTGTTAGAGTCAAATGCTTGTATCGAGTCATAATGATGTTTTACAGGATTTTCCAGGAAACAGGACCTAAGTTTTTCCAGAAATTTTCCGGAAACTTAACATAAAGATTTCTGCAGGTTACTTCTGACGGTGTCAGGGTTTAACACCTGACGACGTCACGTGTAAAATTCTGAAAATTTTGCGAGTTTTGTTTTTCTAACGGAGTCTTAACAGTTTTTGTTGATTCTTTAGTTTTATAAACTCCAGAAAATCTGCAAACATTCATTCCACAAGCATTATATCTTAAATTGCTTTCTAGGATTTGTTAGTGTGTATATATATATATATATAGATTCCGGATCGATTGAGAAGAGTTTTGGATTGAGAAGAATGAGAAACAATCTAAGCCATTCATCTCATTAAATTAGATCAAGGGTATGATGGTAAAATTTATACTCTCTTTCATATTAAAACCACATTAAAATTGATTGATTCTTTCTTCTCCAAATTTGTACACGAAACTCGTTATGTAATTTATTTTAGATTCCTACTTTTTCTTCGCAGTTAGCACTAGCATTTCAATAATTATTTGATAAATATAAAATTGCAACGTCTTTACTAATTACTACCTATTACGTACATTTTTTTTTTTGAACGGCAAATTTTATTAACTAGCAAGGAGCTAGAAAAAAAAACATTACATGGTAATTAGATGGGGATTTTTAAGCCAATCATCCCATGAAAATTTCCTATTACAACGACTATGACACCAATTGAAGGAATAAGACACAATATTATCGAAAATCATCGAGCGCCTAGGAGGATTGACGTCAAAAATGGTATAGTTCCTGAACATCCAAATAGACCACCAAGCAACCCAAAAAACTCCTTCCAACATTTTTAACAATTTGGACGAAAGACGATTAGAAACAAGCCACGAGATCCACTCTTGAAAAGACACCCAAGGTTGCCATTCCACATCCCACCATTTACAGATGCGCCGCATCACAGACTGAGCGAAATCACAATGCAATAAAATGTGGTTTACGTCTTCTACGTACAACATACACATAGGACACATATAAGAGTCGATGTTAACACCTCTGCGTAACAAGTTTGCCCTAGAAGGCAAGCAATTTCGACGTGCTCGCCACGAAAAAATGTTAATCTTAATGGGAACGAATTTCACCCATCTCGTTGGTTCGGGATACGACGGAAGGAACATATCATCGATAACATTACGAACTTCTTTAATTCGAAAATCTCCATCTCCGGACAAGTTACAAATCCACCTATCATGAGAAGAAGACAAAGAGACCGAATCAATCATACTCTGAAGGTTCTCCATAAGTTGCTGCTCGAATCCACTCCTGACAGATCTTCGAAAGGAAAGGTGCAAAGGAGAGTGCAACTTTCCAGCCACCGATATCTCTTTGTTTAAATCCAACGCAAATAAACGAGGAAACATCACGTAAAGAGGTTTGTCACCAATCCAGTTATCCAGCCAAAACCTTGTATCCATACCATTCCCTACCCGAATTCTACAATAAGACAAAAAGTCCATACCTTTAGCCTTAAGTAAATGCAATTCACGCAGAATGGAGCTCCAATTAGAAGATAAATGAAGTTGATGCGTGTCCAGCGAAGCACCATACAAAGCACTAATAACCCGAAACCAAAGGGAACCATCACGAGAAATGAAGCGCCAAACCCATTTGAGAAGAAGAGCACGGTTAAGCGCGTGAAAACTCGATACACCTAAGCCTCCTTTACTTTTAGAAGCTAAAACCTTGTCCCAAGCCGCCCAAATAATCTTCTTATCCGAAGGGTCGTTCCCATTGAAAAAATGATTCCGAATAGCCTCCATAGATTTTAAAACTCCACTTGGAACTTTAAAAATAGACATGTTGTACAAAGGGGAAGCACCAAGAACAGACTTTAAAAGAGTAAAGCGACCACCGATAGAAAGAGTTTTTACCTTCCACTTAGAGAGGCGCGTTCTTAACTTGAGAATAACTTCCTCCCACGCCTTATGTTGGGACATGCACTCTCCAACCATTACCTATTACGTAAATGGTTGCTTAAATGATTCATGCAATATTTTTTAATTGTTCATGATTCATGTGATTTGTTTCCTCCAATGATTCATGTACGTATTCTCTAAATATGTGGTGATTACCTCACAATTTGAGAATGGCCATCGAAGGTCTACTATGGGTATATATATTTCTTCTGTTACGACTATTTCTTTTTATTCACTTTTTATCATTGTCACTATATTTTTCTTTTTCTTAAATCATGTTATATGTAATACAATCAAAGAGATAAATATTGTTGATAATCTTGAATCATAAATGATAGAAGTCATCAATTGATCGAAATATGAATCATTGTGTTAATATTGAATCATTAGAATATATTGTTATTATAGTTCGAGCAATGTTAGTATCTCGTTAGTTTACCATTATGAAAGATTGATTCACATTTTTTTTTTTGCTATGATTCAAAATATTATATGAATCATTTTGTTAATAATGAATCATAAGAATATATCTTATTACGGTTCGAGCAATGTTGGTATCGTTACCGTTGTAAAATATTGATTCACATTATTTTTTTGCTATGAAAGATTGATTCACATTATGAAAGATTGATTCACATTTTTTTTTTCTATGATTCAAGATATTATATGAATCATTTGTTAATAATGAATCATAAGAATATATCTTATTACGGTTCGAGCAATGTTGGTATCTCGTTAAGTTACCGTTGTAAAATATTGATTCACATTATTTTCGCTAAGATTCAAAATAGTATACATACACAATTTTTGATTTGTATTGACTTGACTTGTACAACTTTACATATTTTGTAATAATAGCCCAAAAAAACTTGATATTATTAATGATTCACTTATGATTCACCAATAAAAAATAATTTTGGTTAATAATCAATATTTCAATCATTTAACGAAGTGAGATTCAAGAAATAAAAGATATACCAAAATACCAATGTAATACTTTTGAACGAGTCCAAAGAGATTTTAAAATAGCATATTCATTGATTCGAAACTAAAGAAATAACTCGTGTATTTCAAATTCTGAAGAGCAAAATTGTAGGAATCTTTAATGTTCAATTAAACATTGAGTCATTTAATTACTTTTGTACCCTTTTCATCCCAATAATAAATGTGCAAAATGAATCAAGATTTAATAAATTTTATGGCCAAGATTGTTTCTCAATCTAATATTCTTCTCAATGGAACCAAATCTTATATATATATATATATATATATATATATATATATATATATATATATATATATATATATAGAGAGAGAGAGAGAGAGAGAGATTGCCGCCGATTTTACGCGAGGTAGCCTTGATTGTTTTCTCAGGTTTAACAGGTTATATGACAAGAAGATGATTTATATTTCTGGAAGGGAAGCGTTGAACATTCATTTTCTTGGAGGAAGATCTAACCTTGTTAACACACTGTCCACATCGAACGAATCAGGGGAATTTGTTTTCATTCTTTTACCTATTTTACTTTTACATTCTTTAATTGAACATTGGGGAAAACGTTCATCCTAAGTGTAAGGGGAGGGTAAATGATGATACCTTATAGGATACCATTGCACTTGAGTTTGTTTGTTCGATGGTAGGTGTGTAATAAAACTAAGAGAAATACTTGTTAGTGTAATTTTAGCGCCAAATTTAATTTTTTTTTTACAATATTTAGGAGTGAAACTTTAGCCTTAACAAGCGTCTCATGGATAGGAGTTGTATGACTAGCACAAAACCGTACCATTCAGAAAAATTTTCCGCCCAAATATGTGAGGTTCGCCTTTATATTTGATAGGAAAAACATTCCTTATTAGTGCTTATGAGTGTACCGGTAGCATTTAGATTCTAGAACTTGCGTTAGTGATGCATCCCGAGACCGCTAGTGAGACTACATTCGTGTAGTAGGATTTACTACATGATAAGAGGCATTAGGATTTTCATTGTGTTAAACCCGTATCATAATTACTTGACCATTTAAGTCATATTACTTGACTAGTAAAGTCAATTAATTTTTCCCACACCTTAGCGTTGTACTCATTTTTAGTACACGATACCCCTAGTACACCCCTCCGAGCCTATCTTTTTGTTTCTAACTTTAAGCATCTTACTTAAAGGAATAATTTGTTACAACCCACCCAAATGTGCAACCAAATCGCCTTAACCTTCCGTGTATGCACTCATCTTTAGTGCATTATTGTTATATGTTTAAACCCTTAGTTAATTATCTAATTGATTACATGGTTTCTAAGTCGAGTCATATCTTGTACATATTGTTTTGGGACGATTGGGACTCATGGGTAAAGTACTTCTGTTTTGGAGTAATGGGGAAGAACATCATTTATTACCCTAATATGTGCGTTAATCTTAAAAAGTACTCCAAGTGTTTTGATTATCTTGATTCGAGTCATTAGAGTAGTTTATTGTAAAGTATGTAAAAATTCAACTGTAAGGGGAATGTACATTCCCTATGATGTATTATTTTGGATGGTAGGGCAAGAGTGTATGCAAAAAAAAAAAAAAAAAAAAAAAAAAAAAAAAAAAAAAAAAAAAAAAATCAAGAAAAAGAAAAAAAAAAGAAAAAGAGAAAAACATACGGACAACCATCCCGTTTCATTCTATGTTTGTTTTATGTTTTTGTTATCTTTGATTTATTAGCTTAAGTTGAGTCGAGTCTTGGCTTAGCAACGCCATATTGTACATGTAATTAACCAAGATGATTAACTCGCCACCAGTAAATATTGCCTTTATCCAACAAAACCGTATTTTCCATATCCCTACACCTAACGTTATAACCCTTTAAAAGACCTCTTTGATAGTTTATCATAGGTGCTTACGCCAAGTGGTGGAAGTTTGATCCTTTCTCAAGTCTATGGTAATCTATTTGCTATGACAGGTAGTGAGAGATGTTTTCCATTTCCATATTGTGATATATACTTTACTACACCCGAGAGATGTGAGTATCTAAACACTATTTGTGAGGTGCTAGTGTATGACCTCCATGCTTCTTTTTTGGTTTTTAGTGGAACGATTATTTGTTGTAATTACTTTTATATTAATGTTAAATGACCCCTAACTTGTATTTTGATTAGAATAAAAGCGCATTTGCTTGAGGACAAGCAAATCTCAAGTGTAAGGGTATTTGATGAGGCGAAAAGTGTATCGCTTTTAAGGGGTCATTTAAGCCCGAATTCAACATTATTTGATCAATTGTTGCCCTAAATAGTTCCTTTTGTCATTTTAGGTACTTTTGGAGAGAAATCTGGAAAACGAAGCATTTTGGACGTTTTTGGAGCATAAAAGTGAAGAAAACGGCAAAGTCTCAATTTCCTTGCTGGAATAGTACCTGAAGACGTCAAGGGATTACATGTGACGGCGTCAAAAGTGACAAAAGATGTGGATGTGGAAATTATAATGTGACGATCCAGAAAGTTTTTAGGCATATTGGCATGACGGCGTCACCTAGGCCGTCAGGGTCCAAATACACGTGGCGGCCCAGAGCTCATTTACACATGACGGCGTCAGAAATGGATCTAGGCAATACGAATTTTATCATTGCGGCGAGTTGACGGCGTCAGAGGTTAACACGTGACGCCGTCAGGATGCATAGTATATATATTTTTTTCTAATTTTTCATTGTAAAGTGTGGAACTTTGTGTGGGGATATTAGGGCATAAACCCTAGATGAATTTTACAGCTTTTTCAAGGGTTTCAACCCCTTGATTCTTCCATGTTCAATTGAAGATAAGTACTTATTCAAATCATTCAATATGTCTATGTGTTGTGTGATTATATCTTACGCTTGTCTTCTCTTTAACATGTTAGGCTAGGTTTTTATTGTGTTTGCTTAGATGTAGTGAAACCTAGATGTTAATTATGGGTTGATTGTTTGTTTATAATTGTTACGGATGATTGTATTCGATGTTAGGCTTAAGAAAACTGGCAGACTTCCATTGGTAACTTGCTTGAACGTCTTAAGAAACATGATCGGAGGTGTACTACGATTTTTGGTTGTATTTAATGCGTAAGAGAATTCTAATGATCCCATGTTAGGAGCTTCTAACGGCTCGACATATGAGTGAAGTAGGATCTTATAGAGTTAGGGAATATTGTACACGGCCCTACGACTAGTATTAAGGAATATAACCCGTCATCCATGCAATTATAACAAGCTAATCAACCTGTAAAAGATGTCTAGGGAGTAATGAAATCTAAGTAAACACAACTTTTCTCATTATTGTTTCCACCAAATCAGTAATTTAGTTTAATTTTCATTTTTTTTTAATTTTATTTTGATTGCATTAGTAGTTAATTGGGTTAGTTGGCTAGCAACTAATTCCGCCCACTCCTTCAAAACCTGAGATTTTACTTGCTTTCCATAAAATATAAAAATACAAAAAGAATCATCCCTCACCTCTAGACCTAGTTTAGTAGGCTTTCTAATCCTAGCGACATTATTCCTGAGTTGAATGATCAATCCCCCGGTACTTGTCACTATACTATACTACAACGATCAGGTACACTGCCTGGTGGGGGTTGTAAGCTTCTCAAGATCTCTTGAGAGGTAAAACCTGTTGCGAGGGCGCAATTCCCACGTACCATACTACCGATACCAAGACCACCCGTCTTCATGCTAGCCATGCATTTTTTTCCACTCACCCAAGCCATCTTCTTCTCGCCCAATTCACCACCTATAAAGAAATTATTTCGCATAGATTCCAGCTTGTGACAGATAGAAATAGGAACCTTGTATAATGACATATAATACGTTGGTATACTTCCAAGAACCAACTTGATTAAGGATAAACGGCCACCAACAGAGAGAAAGCCGAGCATTCCATTGAGAAAGCTTGGAATAAAACTTTTTTATGATAGCATCCCAATTAGAGCACCTCGCCATGTTGCATCCAACATGAACACCTAGATACTGTAATGGCATATTAGCCACTCAACAACCAAGAATATTAGCCATATTCGAAATAGCTCTTCAGAAATACAAACACCTAAAATCTTACTTTTTTGCACATTTATTTTTATTCCAGAAACTAAATAGAAGCATCGAAGAATACAAACAAGGTTACGAGCATTAATGTTAGACCATACACCAATGATGATGACATCGTCAGCATAAGTAAGATGCGATAAGCACATATTATTATCACCAATGCAAGCACCTGAATATATGCCAATATCAACGGCTTTACTGATAAAAGTATGCAATCCTTCCATAGCCAGGATAAATAGAAAATGGGATAAAGGATCGCCTTGTCTTAGGCCCCTAGAGATCTCGAATTAGGTCGTGGGAGACCATTAACCAATATGGAGGTGCGAGCATTACTAAGACATCCTTTGATCCAAGACCGCCACATGGGACCAAACCCTAGCTTATCCATGACTAAGTCCAAGAAATCCCATCTCAAGGAATCAAAAGCTTACTCAAAATCAACTTTGAAGGTCATATTATTACTTAAGCCTATTAGTCACAAAGCCATTTTCGTTGTTTGAAACCCGACCACACTGACACTGTTTGTCTCTCAAAATAATACTATTATTGTTTCTTTAAAAATATTTAACACTTAAATTTATGCAAAAATTGAAGTTGACTACATTAAAATCAAATAAAGTACATGTCACACAAGTGTAATGATCCCACTAATATACAAAATTTAAACTATACCGGGTCCTCGAAAAAGATTGACCAAAGTATGTGAACCGACAATAAATCAAAAAACATTGAAATAGTGATGTCTTACGTTGTTGTATCATCATTGCTCTTGCTGCAGTTGCCTAGCCACTACTTTTGCTTTTTACGGTTGGAACAGTGCTTGGTTTTTTATGGGGTTACCTATCATATACAGTTTTGCTCAACATCAAGTTACATAATCCCAAATAAGTCAACAGAGAAAGAGAAAAATAGATAAATGAAGAGAAGAAGAGTAGTGGAAAAACCAACCTCATCAGTGTTAATCTCTGCCATTGAAGATCTTTCTTTGTTAACAGTTATGAAAAGCCTAAAGTGCCACGATGATAATGATGATCATGTTGTACCTAATTGTCAGCAAAATGGCACTCATATTAAGATTGAAATTTTACTACAGTGTATATTTTGAGGGTATATTTGCAATTACATAAATGAACTAGGCATATAGGATTCACTTGTGTTGGTCGTGTGACTATGTGAGACTAACTTGGAGGTTACTCAATTTTATTTGTTTATTTATTTATTATTATTTTTAATTTTCCATAAAAAAAAGTTTGAGTTTGACATAATTACTACCTTACTTCTTTTTCATTCATATAGCTAAAATATTTAACAAGATTTCAATACATTATGGATGTGATATTTGTTTATTCGTGAAATGACAAGTTACAAAAACAAGCTACCTGTAGATTTCGTCCAACAATCAACTTTTGAGTTTTGATGTTTAACCAAGATTTTCAACACTGAATGTTTATATGTTCATTTTGATGTCGTGAGCCTACTGTGAGAAAAGTAGGACCCAAGGGGTTTATGAGTGTACTGTGGTGTGTTAGTGATAAAAACGAGTTTCTTTTTTCCTTTTCCCTTTCTCATATTGATATAAACTTTATAAAAATGCTAATTAGAATGCCCTGCCAGCGGACCGGGGCCCCACTCGTTTAAAATCAAATAAAGTACAAGACATGTCACACAAGTGTAATGAACCCACTAACATAATATTTAAACAATACCGAGGCCGAAAAAGATTGACCAAAGCACGTGAACCGACAAAAAAAATGAGATAGTGACGTCTTACGTTATTGTACCATCACTGCTCTTGCTGCAATTGCCCAGCCACTACTTTTGCTTTTTACAGTTGGAACAGTGCTTGGTTATTTGATGGGGTTGCCCATCATATACAGTAGTATATAATATGGGATATGTTGTTTACACACCACTTGTAGTTGTAGAAATTGTTATACACATTTTTCAAAGTCTGAAAAGTTACACACTTTGTCATTTTGTAAGTGCAACCTGTCATCTTTATCTCTCTCTCTCTCTCTCTCTCTCTCTCTCTCTCTCTCTCTCTCTCTCTCTCTCTCTCCACTTTCACTCATTATTATTCATCTTCTATAGATAGTACTTCAACTACACCTTCAAACCCACCACCGCCGACACCAGCCACCTTCTTCACCACCATAAACACCTTCCGCTGCACCCATCACTCACATCAAAAATCACTTATTTTCCTAATTCAATCCACCACAGGCGGCGCACCTCTGTCTTTAAAACCACCATCGATGCCACCTCGTCCAAATGACCACGACCACCTTACAGTAGCAGTACCTCCGGCCAGACCACTACAACAGCCGCCGCACCTCCTATCACCACCTGTTGAGATAACGTGCTTCACCGTCGCCACACCTTCTGTCACCAACCTGTTGATACTTGCCCCAAAAATGGTTTATGGGTATATGAAGAGGAGGGTGTTCGGGAGATAACAAGAATGGTGTTTAAATTTTGTACATGTAGTTTAATGATTTTTTTCTTCTAGTTTTTTTATTTTTGGGTACGAAGAGAAATGAAAAACTTTGTTATGTTTCATTGGTGTAATTTTGTTTCAGGAGTATGAGAAAAAACGTAACATTGACTATGACTGGCATGTCAAAGTCAGTTGTGTGTGTCAGTGCCTCAGTGGTGTGTGGATACTAAAATAATGGTGTATGAAACCATTAAGCCTATAATATATATAAACCAACCTCATCAGTGTTAAGATCTGCCATTGAAGATCTTTCTTTGCTAATAGTTATGAAAAGCCTAAAGTGCTACGAAGATTATGATGATCATGTTGTACCTAATTGTCAGCAAAATGGCACTAATATTAAGATTGGAATTTAACTACAGTATATGTTTTGAGGGTATATTTGGAATTACATAAATGAACTAGGCATATAGGATTCACTTTGTGCTGGCCGTGTGACTATGTGAGACAAACTTGGAGGTTACCGCAATTTTATTTGTTTATTTATTTATTATTATTTTTAGTTTTCCCTAAATAAAAGAAGTTTAAAAAAAAAATGAGTTTGACATAATTACTACCTTACTTCTTTTTCATTCGTATAGCTAAAATATTTAACAATATATCAATACCTTATGGATGTGATATTTGTTTATTCGTGAACTGACAAGTTACAAAAACAAGCTACATGTAGATTTCGTCCAACAAACAACTTTTAAGTTTTTGATGTTTAACCAAGATTTTCAATATTTGTTTTCATTCAACACATCAATCAAACAATAAAAAGTTCTTTTACATTTTTATTACACATTCAAAATTCAAAATAGAACATGTATTTATATGAATTATTATGGATAGATTTGGTATACAAGATTATTAAAATATAATACTTATTTTTTAAAATATAACCACCTAAAACTGAGTGTTTATATGTTCATTTTGATGTACTGTGAGAAAAGTGGGACCCAGGGGGTTTGTGAGTGTACTGTGGTGTGTTGGTGATAAAAACGAGTTCCTTTTTTTCCTTTTCCTTTTATCGTATTGATATAAACTTTATAAAGACGCTAATTACAATGTCCCGCCGGCGGACCGGGGCCCCACTTGTTTAAAATCAAATAAGTATAAGACATGTCACACAAGTGTAATGAACCCACAAATACAATATTTAAATGATACCGGGTCCGAAAAGATTGACTAAAGCACGTGAACCGACAAAAATCAAAAAAACATGAGATAGTTACGTCTTACGTTGTTGTACCATCAGTGCTCTAGTTGTAGTTGCCTAACCACTACTTTTGCTTTTTGCAGTTGGAATAGTGTTTGGTTTATTTGATGGGGTTGCCCATCATATATAGTAATATATAATATGGGATATGTTGTTTACATACCACTTGTAGATGTAAAAATTGTTACACACGTTTTTCAAAGTCTGAAAAGTTACACACTTTGTCATTTTGTAAGTGCAACCTGTCATCTCTCTCTCTCTCTCTCTCTCTCTCTCTCTCTCTCTCTCTCTCTCTCTCTCTCTCTCTCTCTCCACTTTTCCTCATTATTATTCATCTTCTATAGACACTACTTCAACTACACCTTCAAACCCACCACCGCCAACACCAGCCACCTTCTTCGCCACCAAAAACTCCTTCCGCTGCACCCACACTCATATCAAAAATCACTTATTTTCCTCTTTCAATCCACCACAGGCACCACACCTCTGTCTTTAAACCCATCACCACCGTCACCTCGTTCAAATGACCACGACAACCTTACAGTAGCAGCACCTCCGGCCAAACCACTACTACAACTGCCACACCTCCTGTCACCACCTGTTGAGATAACGTGCTTCACCGTCGTCGCACCTTCTGTCACCAACCTATTGAGACTTGCCCCAAAAATGGTTTATGGGTATATGAAGAGTAGGGTGTTCGGGAGATAACAAGAATGGTGTTTAAATTTTGTACATGTTGTTTAATAATTTTTTTCTTCTAGTTTTTTTATTTTTGGGTACTGAGAGAATTGAAAAACTTTTGTTATGTTTTATTGGTGTAATTTTGTTTCGGGAGTGAGAGAAAAAACGTAACTACGACTATGACTAGCATGACTGGCATGTCAAAGTTAGTTGTGTGTCAGTGCCTCAGTGATGTCTAAAATAATGGTGTATGAAACCATTAAGCCTATAATATATATAAACATTTTTCTCAACATCAAGTTACATAAACCTAAATAAGTCAGCAGAGATAAAGATAAAAATAGAGAAATTAAGAGATGAAGAGATGAAGAGAAGTGGAAAAACCAACCTCATCAGTGTTAAGATCTGCCATTGAAGATCTTTCTTTGTTAACAATTATGAAAAGCCTAAAGTGCCACGATGATAATGATGATCATGTTGTACCTAATTGTCAGTAAAATGGCACTCATATTAAGATTGGAACTTAACTATAGTATATGTTTTGAGGGTATATTTGGAATTACATAAATGAACTGGCATATAGTATTCACTTGTGCTGGCCGTGTAACTATGTGAGACTAACTTGGAGGTTAACGCAATTTTATTTGTTTATTAATTTATTTATTTATTATTATTTTTAATTTTCCATAAATAAAAGAAGTTAAAAAAATAAAAAATAAATAAAAAAAGTTTGAGTTTGACATAATTATTACCTTACTTCTTTTTCTTTCATATAGCTAAAATATTTAACAAGATATCAATACCTTATGGATGTGATATTTGTTTATTCGTGAAATGACAAGTTACAAAAACAAGCTACCTGTAGATTTCGTCCAACAAACAACTTTTGAGTTTTGATGTTTAACCAAGATTTTCAATATTTTTTTCATTCAACACATCAATCAAACAATAAAAAGTCCATTTACATTTTTATTACACATTCAAAATTCAAAATAAGTATTGATATAAACTTTATAAAGACCCTAATTACAATGCCCCGCCGGCGGACCGGGGCCCCACTCGTTTAAAATCAAATAAAGTATAAGACATGTCACACAAGTGAAATAAACCCACTAATACAATATTTAAACAATACCGAGTCCGAAAAAGATTGACCAAAGCACGTGAACCGACAAAAAATCAAAAAACATGAAATACTGACGTCTTACGTTGTTGTACCATCACTGCTCTAGTTGCAGTTGCCCAGCCACTACTTTTGTTTTGCAGTTGGAATAGTGCTTGGTTTATTTGATGGGGTTGCCCATCATATACAGTAGTATATAATATGGGATATGTTGTTTACACACCACTTGTAGATGTAGAAATTGTTACACACATTTTTCAAAGTCTGAAAAGTTATATACTTTATCATTTTGTAAGTACAACCTGTCACCTTTTTAACTCTCTCTCTCTCTCTCTCTCTCTCTCTCTCTCTCTCTCTCTCTCTCTCTCTCTCTACACTTTTCCTCATTATTATTCATCTTCTATAGACACTACTTCAACTACACCTTCAAACCCACCACCGCCAACACTAGCCACCTTCTTCACCACCATAAACTCCTTCCGCTGCACCCACACTCATATCAAAAATCACTTATTTTCCTCTTTCAATCCACTACAGGCGCCGCACCTCTGTCTTTAAACCCACCACCGCCGCCACCTCGTTCAAATGACCACGACCACCTTACAATAGCAGCACCTCCGGCCAAACCACTACTACAGCCGCCACACCTCCTGTCACCACCTGTTGAGATAACGTGCTTCACCGTCGCCGCACCTTCTGTCACCAACCTGTTGAGACTTACCCCAAAAATGGTTTATGGGTATATGAAGAGGAGGGTGTTCGGGAGATAACAAGAATGGTGTTTAAATTTTGTACATGTAGTTTAATGATTTTTTTCTTCCAGTTTTTTTATTTTTGGGTACTGAGAGAATTGAAAAACTTTTGTTATGTTTTATTGGTGTAATTTTGTTTCGGGAGTGAGAGAAAAAAACGTAACTACGACTATGACTAGCATGACTGGCATGTCAAAGTTAGTTGTGTGTCAGTGCCTCAGTGATGTCTAAAATAATGGTGTATGAAACCATTAAGCCTATAATATATAAAAACATTTTTCTCAACATCAAGTTACATAAACCTAAATAAGTCAGCAGAGATAAAGATAAAAATAGAGAAATGAAGAGAAGAAGAGAAGTGGAAAAACCAACCTCATCAGTGTTAAGATCTGCCATTGAAGATCTTTCTTTGTTAACAGTTATGAAAAGCCTAAAGTGCCACGATGATAATGATGATCATGTTGTACCTAATTGTCAGCAAAATGGCACTCATATTAAGATTGGAACTTAACTATAGTATATGTTTTGAGGGTATATTTGGAATCACATAAATGAACTGGCATATAGGATTCACTTGTGCTGGCCGTGTGACTATGTGAGACTAACTTGGAGGTTAACGCAATTTTATTTGTTTATTAATTTATTTATTTATTATTATTTTTAATTTTCCATAAATAAAAGAAGTTAAAAAAAATAAAAAAAAAATAAATAAAGTTTGAGTCATAATTATTACCTTACTTCTTTTTCTTTCATATAGCTAAAATATTTAACAAGATATCAATACCTTATGGATGTGATATTTGTTTATTCGTGAAATGACAAGTTACAAAAACATGCTACCTGTAGATTTCGTCCAACAAACAACTTTTGAGTTTTGATGTTTAACCAAGATTTTCAATATTTTTTTCATTCAACACATCAATCAAACAATAAAAAGTCCATTTACATTTTTATTACACATTCAAAATTCAAAATAAGTATTGATATAAACTTTATAAAGACCCTAATTAAAATGCCCCGCCAGCGGACCAGGGCCGCACTCGTTTAAAATCAAATAAAGTATAAGACATGTCACACAAGTGTAATGAACCCGCTAATACAATATTTAAACAATACCAAGTCCGAAAAAGATTGACCAAAGCACGTGAACCGACAAAAAATCAAAAAACATGAAATGTTGACGTCTTACGTTGTTGTACCATCACTGCTCTAGCTGCAGTTGCCCAGCAACTACTTTTGTTTTGCAGTTGGAATAGTGCTTGGTTTATTTGATGGGGTTGCCCATCATATACAGTAGTATATAATATGGGATATGTTGTTTACACACCACTTGTAGATGTAGAAATTGTTACACACGTTTTTCAAAGTCTGAAAAGTTATATACTTTATCATTTTGTAAGTACAACCTGTCATCTTTTTAACTCACTCTCTCTCTCTCTCTCTCTCTCTCTCTCTCTCTCTCTCTCTCTCATTATTATTCATCTTCTATAGACACTACTTCAACTACACCTTCAAACCCACCACCGCCAACACCAGCCACCTTCTTCACCACCATAAACTCCTTCCGCTGCACCCACACTCATATCAAAAATCACTTATTTTCCTCTTTCAATCCACCACAGGCGCCGCACCTCTGTCTTTAAACCCACCACCACCGCCACCTCGTTCAAATGACCACGACCACCTTACAATAGCAGCACCTCCGGCCAAACCACTACTACAGCCGCCACACCTCCTGTCACCACCTGTTGAGATAACGTGCTTCACCGTCGCCGCACCTTCTGTCACCAACCTGTTGAGACTTACCCCAAAAATGGTTTATGGGTATATGAAGAGGAGGGTGTTCGGGAGATAACAAGAATGGTGTTTAAATTTTGTACATGTAGTTTAATGATTTTTTTCTTTCAGTTTTTTTATTTTTGGGTACTGAGAGAATTGAAAAACTTTTGTTATGTTTTATTGGTGTAATTTTGTTTCGGGAGTGATAGAAAAAACGTAACTATGACTATGACTAGCATGACTGGCATGTCAAAGTCAGTTGTGTGTGTCAGTGCCTCAGTGATGTGTGGATACTAAAATAATGGTATTTGAAACCATTAAGTCTATAATATATATAAACATTTTGATCAACATCAAGTTACATAATCCCAAATAAGTCAACAGAGAGAAAGAGAAAAATAGAGAAATGAAGAGAAGAAGAGAAGTGGAAAAACCAACCTCATCAGTGTTAAGATCTGTCATTGAAGATCTTTCTTTGTTAAGAGTTATAAAAAGCCTAAAGTGCCACGATGATAATGATAATCATGTTGTACCTAATTGTTTGCAAAATGGCACTCATATTAAGATTGGAATTTAACTACAGTATATGTTTTGAGGGAACATAAATGAACTAGGCATATAGGATTCACCTGTGCTGGCCATGTGACTATGTGAGACTAACTTGGAGGTTACGCAATTTTATTTGTTTATTTATTTATTACTCCTTCCGTCTCAAATTTATTGTTCACATTTCTATTTTGTGATGTCTCAAATTAATTGTTCACTTTCCCTTATATGTAAAAACTAGAGAATTTAGTACGAGAATATTCTCTTTGAGTGGTTTAAATTTAAAGTATCCCACTTTTATTAAACTTTATGTTTTTTGTCTTATGACAATAATTTTGAGCTGAGTGAATATTACTTTTAATTTTCCAATATATATATATATATATATATATATATATATATATATATATATATATATATATATATATATATATATATATATATATATATATATATATATATATTGAGTTTGAGTTTGACATAATTGCTACCTTACTTCTTTTTCATTTATATAGCTAAAATATTTAACAATATATCTATATCTTATGGATGTGATATTTGTTTATTCGTGAAATGACAAGTTACAAAAACAAGCTACGTGTAGATTTCGTCCAATAAACAACTTTTGAGTTTTGATGTTTAACCAAGATTTTCAATATTTGTCTTTATTCAACACATCAGTCAAACAATAGAAAGTTCATATTACATTTTTATTACAATATCAAAATTCGAATAGAACATTTATTTATATGGACCATTATGAATATGTTTGGAATATAATATTATTAAAATATAATACTTATTTTTGAAAATATAAGCCACCTAAAATATAAGTTTTGGTTTGATGACAGAACTTATTAAGAGATTTTAAAAATAATAATAATTTTCTATAATCTCTGAAAATCAAATACTACTTCATGTTGTTTGTATTTTTATTTTTTTCTTTTTTTTCTTTTTAATCTCTATCTCCATCTAAAGTTTGATCTCCAATTTCAGCAACAGTTAATTTTGTCAAACATACCCTAAATCTCATATGAAACTTAACGAACAAAAAAATCGATGGTCATTCCACCTTTCGATCATACAACCAAAAAGAAATACTCATAGTAGTTCTATTACTCTGATGTTAGTCAAATCACTTTACTATATGATGTTATCAAAATATAAAGTTAGAAATGTTGTCCAAGTAAAATTCAAATTTATAAAGAGATACGCACATCATGTTCTTAAAGAGCTCGGTGTGGAGATTGTATCACACGCCAAATGCATGCATTTGCACCAATGGCGCCACCAACCCTATACCGGGCGATGTGCCATTCGTCCGCCAAATGTATTTCTGCCAACCGCATAGCGGGTGCCAAAGGTAAAAGTTTGTATTATTATTATTATTATTATTATTATTATTATTATTATTATTATTATTATTATTATTTGAGAGTGAGTGTTTATTTTTGTTGAGGTATTTTGTAGGACCTACATGTACCAATAAGATGTTATTGGGTTTTTTTGCTGGGAAATGTATCTTAGTATAGTAGTTATTGTGTTATTTGTATGCTGATGAGTTGGCGTTATGACGTACGAATAACATGTTATTTGTTGGTGCCAAAGGTAAAGTTTTTTTCTTTTTGAGTGAGTGGTTATTTTTTGTAGGATATTTTGTGGGATCTACATGTACCAATAACGTGTTATTGGGTTTTTTTGCAGGGAAATGTATTTTAGTAGTTGTGTTATTTGTATGCTGATGAGTTGGTGACGTACGAATAACATGTTGTTTGCACTTACCACACCTTGCACTCTTAGTGAGTCGTACCTCACTTCGATTCACAACATATTGATAAGTTGTAGCAGTTTATTTTTGTGATATTTGTAGCCTTGTAGGCTTGGTTGATATATAGAATACTAGATAGTTGATCACTGGATTCACCTACGTCTCTTAACCAAACACTTGGCATTTGACATCGAGTCGACTGGTGATTTAGTCGATGAGGAGGGTTCACGTTAATTAGGCAAGAATGTTATATCAAATGTATAGAAGAGATCCGGGTTGAAACCCGGATGGCTAAACATCTTGGGATTGCCAAAGAAAAAGTACAAAAATACATACATTAGAGAGACTAAAAGGTGATCCAATTGATTCATACAAAGTATACAGAGAGATTTCTATAAATTTTAAGGGTTCTCTCTTAATTTTTCCTCGCAAATCCCGTGCAGTTAATATACATACATTTGAGACATTTTATTCGGCAGCAAAAAAATAAGCAAGTTGATAAACTGTATGCAACAGAAAGTCAGTAATAGATTATTTTAGTCTAGTTGCTTCAAAATGTCAATTCTTCATTAGAGATGAGACTGCAACATCAATTGTCAAATAATAAACATCTCAAACATAGCAGCAGGACTTTAAGATAACTTGTCATTGTTCAAAAACTAGCATCATGCTCATGACAAGCATGGCATATATAAGTTTACCACCATAACTTAACCATCAAAATCTCAGGCACAAACAAAAGCACTAAGGCTTTGCTTGGCAATGTATTTTACATACTACATGGGGGATGATAGACCAACAAAAACCCCATATATTTTAAACCATAACTGCAAGTTTGAATAACCAAGTGCCATCAAAATACCACAAAAGTTTTAAGGCTCAAAAACGCCGTCACACCAAGCTAGCAGTAGAACATAACGCTCTTCACATTGTCATGAATAACGGGAAGAGGACGCACTTCAGCCACACGATCTCTTGTTGCACGCTGACCACGCGAACTGGTGCCTGACTGATCCCCCTCCATGTATGACCGAGCTCTGAATGCGGCTAGATGAGCATAGTATGCGGGTGGAACTGCAAACACAAGTTTCCGTAGGAATTACTAATTAGTTTGAAATACAAAAGGAATGAGTCTAACTAGTTAATCTATAATGCCTTCTAAAAAAGCAAAATATGTAAATAGAATCAGAAGGCATACCAATGGAGACAGATCGGGTGCACCTAGCATACCTGAAAGTTGAAATGCAATCAAGTTAGATTTTTGACAAAGCAAAGTTTTTAGAAACTTATGAAATGATAACAGGGTTAGTAGTTGTATTACGTGTAGCACAAGCTGTTTGTGAGCATCTGCAAGCCATCAGCAGTGAACTTGTTCTCATCATAGAGAACATGGTAGTGAGTGGGGCGACTTGTTCCCTGCAAAGAGAAAACAAAATTAGATTAGCCACAATATGAAGACTTATTTTACTTGATACTTCACATAAATTACTTTGCAAAGGAGACATGAAAAAACTATATAGTAAAAAGGGTTCACCTGAATGCCAGCATGACTGCAGAGATAGAAATCAAACTCAGAAGGATGACAAATCTTAGTATCCACCACAGTACCTGAAAATTTAATCCATTAGGAAAGATTTATAAAGAAACAATTATCAGTATATCTATAAACAACAGCTAGCAAAAAAAGTATAATAACAACCTGGAAGGATGTTGCCACTCCTGTCGGTGCTAGCCCTATCACCATGCCTCACTGGAAAGAAACGAGTATGGTGCCTTTTCTGAACCACGATGAATGTCACCGGAGGCATGTAGTTCTCCTCCAAAGAAATACACGCCTGAAACATCAACATTATCTGTTAAATGGGGGAACAGACGGAGCTTAAAAGTTCTAAAACAAGAAAGAAAAGTACCTTGCGGATCTTGTCCATCTCATTAAGCAACACCTCGCTGAATTGGCCCTCGCTTACTCCATCTCTGTAATAACAGTAGCGTGTTAGAATCATATCATGATGACAGAACAGGAAACAAATTAAAGGGTAGCAGAAAGATAGGAAATGTAACGAGTTGCACACCTGTAGAATATAAGGCGGTGTGGCTTATGTCCAGTTGCCTTCTTGAAGGATATCAAAAGCTCCCTGCAGAACCCAAGTAAAAGGTGAGAAAAACATATAGAAATGACATGAATCCCTTTATCCTTCACTAATACGTAGTAATTCGTTATGAGGGGTCAACTCTTTACCTGATCAACCCTCCATGAATGACACCTCTCTTGGGATCAGTACGGGTTGTGTACAAGTCCTGAATAATTTCTTGCCTATGTAGTTGTGCAGATACGAGGGCCTTGTACTTTGTCACTTGTGGCCAGTCCATAGAAGCAACGACCTGTACAATAATAAAGAATTCAAACTTTTAAGAACATCCTGAATACAAAAAGGGGTCAAAATGGGTGGGTCATGTTAGGCGTCAAAGTGGTCAGATAATACATAATATGTTTACTGGTCAATATGGGGCAGTATCACTACGACTTCAAACAGGTCGAATTAGGCTAGCCCTATAACATATTGTCAGATTTTTTAACTTTCTTATAAATTATAAAACAATGTACTAATTCATATTATAAACACCATGTATTATCTAAACTTTTAAAGAAAGTTTGAGTGACTTTCGACCTATTTGACCTAGTCGACGTTAAACTAAACCCACGCACTTTGGATGATACTTTTGACTCATTCAAAAGTAAACTAACAAACTTACTGCGGCAATATATCCCATTGTTTAGGCTGGACATATATCCAAAACAACTTAAAGTCAGTGACTCGGTGTTACCTCTAAAGACCATTGCAAACAGGACAAACTGCATAGGGTTGGTTTATCCTATGATCCGTATCACTGTTGAGACTTGAGTGGTTATGTACTACGTATACAATAAGATAGAGCCAAAAACTGAGTCATTTACAAACCAATGGATACTTGTTATTTATCTCTGACCGTCGATTTAAACCAGCAATCACATAAATAATAGGATTTGTAAATGCTCTTTTTAACCCGTCTTTTGCCTATGCTGTAGAAGCCTATGCACTCTTAACCAAATAAACCATTTAAGAAAGAAATACAAATAGGATGTCTGAAACTAATAAAAAAATGGCGTAGCAACTATATAATACCACATGCAATTATGCTTGATGCTCATGATCAATATTCGAAATAATATATTGGTGGAGATCTCTGTGTTATAAAATGGGTCAAAACTAATAACAAAAGGCGTAGCAACTTACAGCGGCAATCGAAGGGCTTGAATCCTCTCCAGGCTGGGGATGAGTGACGTCCGCACCAAAGATTATGGTTGGCCGATCAGTGACATAAGGAAGCCTACCATTCAGAGTTGCAGCCAAGACGGTGTTCCTCCCACCAACCTGATATGGTTTAACATAATTAATAAATGTGGTATCCAATAAAAAACATAATAAGAATTGTTAAACATGGAAAAGAACTTACTTTCACATTGATCTTCAGTGCAACATTCTCAAGATATTGACCACTCATCTTCATGACATGTTGTGGCTTACAGCACTGAGACACAATTCCCAACTCAGTTTCACATACCCGTTTGATCCTTGCTGAGAAAAAACAGTTTCAAATGTGAGCCACAAATATGTCTGTAGACTATCACACACTTTTAGGTATCTAAAAAAGCAAACTTACGGTAGGTTCCTTTAGTTTCAGGAAGTATCACAAACAGCATCTGCAAAGGACGTCCAGGTGCAACTCGTGCTAGCTGTGCTGAAGCCTGAGCCTTGAGATCAACAAGAGCTTTCTCAATGTTGTGGGGCATGGCTGAACGCATTGGAATTAGCGGTTGGGGATTGAAAACCTTTGACAGAAAGTGAAAAAATGTTAGAATGATTTACTTCAACATTAATATGGTGAAATAAAGGAACATAGTGAAAGCATAGGATACATACGATGCCTTTAGTCTGACACATGGAAACAAGTCCATGAACAAACCGGCCAACTGCCTGATCGTTGTGCCTTGAAAAGTTAATTATTGTCCAGTAGTTAACAGTTCCACCATTGATCACTTTCTGTACAGAATATGAGTCATTTTAAAAAGTCAGATAGAAGATCAGACAATATTAAAACTTTAAAATAGTTTATGAAGAGATATTCACCAGATCAATCATGTTCCACTGACCAACAGATGGATTAACCTCAGATGCACGCCCTGACTCATGATAACGCAGCTGAAAATGGAACCAAAGAGCAAGTTAATATGGATATCAGGAGAAATGATATTACAAGAATTAAACACTTACAGATTAAAGAGTGTCAACTTACAGGTGGCGGCGGTAAAACTCGGGCCTCAATGGAGGTGAGCAGCTCTGTTACATTCAATTCAAAATCTCTGCAAACTAGAGGATCCTTGTTGTAGTTGTTTTTCTTCATTGTCTGCAAACACCAACGAACAAGTAAGCAGAAAGTAATTAAATTGGAATGATAAAATTGAAAACGTAATAGTGTGTTTTAGTTCATGAAATGTCAAACTTCATACATTATCTATGCTATCCTCCCTATCTTTTGGCCGCTGGCAAGTTGCCCTTAGGAACTGAGTCACTTGTCTTTCATTCAGCTTTAGAGCGTATCTTTGACCAGGAATGACCCAACAGATCTACAATTATACAAATCGAAACAAGCAAAAATTACAATGAATTAGTTGTGATAGAGTACATAAGTAGCAGAAGGTAAAATATAATATATTTATCTTGTTCAGGTTTATCTTGTTACAAATACAATACTCATAAATGTTCATGTTTACCAAGGATAATGTTATCTTTTGAATTCCAACAGCAAAAGAGGTTTTATATGAAAGCCAAAGAGTAATAATTTAGATATAAGATGTTTTTCGATCAACAAAATTGTAAAGCAGCAGACTCGAATATGGATTTTAATTATCGTGTTCAGCTTTTGCTTTCAAAATAAACATCCTCTTGACAAATTTCCAAAGAAATGATAATCGTTTACCCTCAATTTTACAAATAAATGCTCATATTAGTTCATAAAACAAAAGTATAAAGCAGCATACCTCCATTGGAAGATAAGTAGGCTTTGCATCTGTGCCGGCTTGAATAGCAGGAAGAGCTGGAAAACGAAGCTGAACATTGTATTTCTCTCGGAAGTACTGAACTACAGTTTTGGTGGCTCCGGTCTCATCGATAAAACTAAAACATTTAACAAGAAAAAGGATTAGCCGGATATAAAGAAGAGGATCACATAGTACAGGAAGTTCTCTAATCTATTGAGAGAACATAAAACACAATACAAGAGCAACTGTGTACAAGCAAATCAAAATGTAATCTTGAATTTTAATTGCCTACAAAGTTCAAAGTCTACTTTCAATCCCCTATAGTAATAAGTGATTCTGAAAGATTAACTGCTTCCAAACAGTAAGAGTAAAAAGTAACACTATAAGCAAAACAAACTTACTTCAGGTGGCTAATCGGTTGAGCCGTTAAACCTTGAACCTTATACCGTCTCTTGTAATCCTGACGGCGGACCTCCACCCTAACTCCTTTGAGAGCTCTCTTCACCTGAGAGTTAGAAAATTCCAGATAAGAACCTTTGATCTTTTTTCTCACCAATGTAAATAACAAAAGGACTATAATAAATGTGAAATACCTTGATTCTTTCTTGGTCAGACAAAGGTCTTGACATATCTGTTCCCAGGAACTCACGAACAAACTCCGATAACAACTTAGGCTCAAAAAAAGCCCTTGCCGACATATCTACAACATAAAATTTTTATATAAGCAGATTATCAACAAACTAAACAATGCTAGTCAATGAACAAAATTATACAAGCACAAAAGTCAAGAAACCCACCAATATTCAGTGACAGTCCCATCTGTGTTGGTCGAAGGCTCTGATAAAAACCTTTCCAGTACTCGATCCCATCACCAAGAGGCCCTCTTCCAAAATCAGTGTGGAACAAAGATCTCCCGACTATCTCACGGCTGCAATTAATGAGATATGGTTAGAATCATTGCATTCAGAATGCAATCATTGACACAGAATTAAAAAACCACATATATGTTGATTACTCTTTAGAAGCAGACTCTCGTAGAACCACATCGAGAGCTTGGATAGTCTCCTGGGGATTATCTTGTTGTCTCCCAGCCAAAAACTGCCTCAAATGGTCTAGCTCTTTTCTTGCAGCAAACTTGATGGTTACTTTAAACTCACGCTCCCGCCTAAAATACAAAACCAAAAAATTACAAACGAAAACATTTTTGAAAACATAATTATTAAACACAAGATATAGTGAAAAACAAAGTGTACCCATTATGTTCAGCGAGCTTAACAACAAACTCTTTTGAATCAAACGGTAAAGGCCCAGCAACAAATGCACTTTTCTTCCCATCATAGGCTAGCAGCAGATTACCCAAGTGGGAAGCACCATATGAATCACTAAGAAACTTCATAATATCTCGGCTCTTGGTCTTGGAGGTTACCTCCGGAGCAATTGTCACCTAACACATGGAATTTCCATTATGAGCCGCATATCATTTCATAAGCATATAAAAAAATACAGATTAGTTTATGTCCACAACTAGCCTAATCATATATTTGTTTTATGAAATCCCAATATTTTAGTCCTCTAACTGCATATGACCATCACTATCACATACAGTAATAATTTTCAAAACAACTTGAGCCCTTTTTTGAAAACCAATTACATTTCCTTTAACAAGCGAAATCAGGTTATCATAACAAACAAAACTCAGCATACATATAATCAATGCACAAACACCATATAGACTATAACTCACTACACAAAATCAGTTATGTAACATCATAATATTCATCAAGAAATGAAACGATAATTAGATAACCATTTTACAAAAATCACATCTGCATATCCTTTGATCAACATTTCAAATCACTATTACTCAATCAAAATCACTAGCTTATCACATAATATTTCACCTAACATTTGCATAACCACTATAGACATTTTACAAATTCACTCGTTAATACGAACAATTTTCAATCTTATCAATATCACACTTAGATATTTGAGAATCATGTAACATGAAACACAACATACTTATAACAGACAAATATGAACACAACTTAAAACCCCTTTTCAAAAGCACAGAAGACCTATTAGATTATTTACTAAGCAAACTCGAGTTATCAAAATAAACAAAACTCAACACATATGTACTAAGTCTGCTGACACACGTTTTTTCAAACCAAATTTAGCACATGAATGACCTAAACCTCATAAAAAAAACCAGTAATCATTATTGTATCAAGTATTACAGAAAATGATGATTACAAATATCTTAAAAAACACACTGAACAATAGCAATCCGCAACATACAAATATTTCCACAAGGTACCGCCATTCTTTGAAATAAATTTAACTATGCAAACAAACCAATGAGTCACTTCCAAGAGACATATAGACTATGAAGACATACAAGTCACACTCACTACACAAAATCAGTTATGCATTCAAACAAAAACATTATAATATTTGATATTTCACAAAATCGCATCTACTTATCCTTTTATTAACATTTCAAATAACTATTATTCAATCAAATTCTCTGACTACCACATAATATTTCACCTATAACATGTACATTAGGCGGGACACTATAGCAAATTCACAAATCCATTCATGCTCTAATATTTGATAATCATATACAATGAAAACTAATATAATAACATTACTTGCTTCATACTTTAAAGAGTTTTATAGAGAGTAGCTTAAAATCCTTTTAAATACGGCATTTGAAGGAAACTTGAATCCCCTTTTGAAAAAGTATTACTCCTCTTGGTTAAATATTTTGCAAATAAAATGTTTAAAAGCCTCACAAAAAAACACAGGGTATATTTATTTATTTTTTGAAAAATAACATGAAAAACCTCACAATAAGCAAAGTATAAACCGTCCATATAAAGCACACAATCATTCACCATGTTTTTTTTGCATAAAAATTAAACACATAAAGACCAATATTAACCTCCAATAAAACCATTAAACACTTTTTTTTTACAACCTTTTTGTGATAAGATTTTTAGAGACCAAAACCCTTACATAAACAAAGTATAAACCCCAGTTTGTGATGAGATTTTGAACAATAATTTTTTTTTTAAATGATAAAACTCTTGATTATTGACAGACTATTAACTTCCATTGAAAGACACATAACGATTTTACAAAACAAACACACAAGAAAAAGTAAATTTTATAAAAATGTTTTAAACCCAAACAAATACAGATAGCATAAAAATACAGAGCAAGTCCCACAAATACAAACACCCTCACAATAAAACAGAGTATCTATAAACCTTGTACAACAACACACACTAGGTAACCCAAACACAATTAAAAAAATATATAAAATAAAATAAAATAAAAAACTATACAAACACACAGTAACGGTGTAAACACACATAGTTAAACAAATACTACAAAGCAAAAAGTGTAAAAAACAAACAGATAAAAACAGAGTAAATTTCACAAATATTATTTTGAAACCCAAACAATTAAAAAAAAAAAAAAAAAAAAAAAAAGTACACACAGTGAAGGTGTAAAAAAACACACAGAGAGTGAAGGCATAAAAAGAAGGAAGGAAGGCTCACATCATACTGATGAGGGTCTCTGTTCCCAACACCAACCAAGAAATGGTTTGCTTTTATCAAAACCTTCCTCCCAACCGACCCCAACCCACTCCTCGCCGGAGTCCGAACCTTCTTCGCCGCCGACGGCACCAACGGCACCATCACCGGCGGCGGAGGTGTCACCAACGTCAGCTTCTCCAGCTCTTTCACCGGAGGACCGTTGACCGGCGGAGGCGCGGTGGTTTGACCACCGTGACCAGACATTGTTGTTTGTTTTTTTGGTTTTTTTAGAGAGAGAGAAAAGGGTTTATGTGAGTGTGTTTTTGGAGGTGTGAATAGTGTGTGTGGAAATGGTGAGTGATGGAGTGGGTTTATATAGGGAATGAGGAAGGTGAAGGGTAAAAATGGTAAACAAGGGTCAAAATAATTTCTTTTACAAAGGGTGTGGTAATATGAGTTGCTTTTTGAATTTTTTTGACCCTTTTACCCCTTTTTTTGTCCCCTTCTACGGTATAAAGATATTTTTACCCAGTATTTTCGGGTTTTTATTTTTTTTTTATTATTATTTTTTTTTTTTTCATATTCTTTTGCTAGTTTTTGGTCACTTGACTCAAACCGTTATTGTTTGATTTTTATTATACGCGTGTAATAGAAGGAATTATCAATTCGTGATTGGCCTTTTATCACGTTTGAACCCCATTACGCTTACGCCTCTTTGTGTATTAGTGGGTTTTCATAAAGCTACTAGTAATGGTGACCGCAGGCAATCGCGGTCATTACTATCAACTCTTCGATAAAGCAGTTTTTACTCTTTAATACCTTTTACATGATCAAATTAGTGTAATAAGGCGGCCACGATTGCCAAAAAATATATATACCTCACTTAAACACAAAAATACCCCACAAAAACAATTTAAAAATAAACACTCATACGCAACCCTTCATTTTTCTGTGCAAATCACTCGGTCGCTTGGGCGACCAACCCATCATCTTTTTGGGTGGGGGACGCATTCAATGGACCAGGCATAAGGGGCGCGTTCGCGTTTACGACCACGTGTAGGCCGACCATTCATTAGTATGGGTGTAAATAGTGTGGTGGTTTGTTTCACCAAATGTGATGCTCACTTTGTTGTTTATGTGAGTGTATTGTTATCATTATGTTGTGTGTTTGTGTGGTGGGTTTGGCAGTCACCACCATGAAATGTAGTGGTTGGGTTGGTGAAGTCTAGGGGTGTAATCGAGCCGAGTCGAGTCGAGTATTGACTAGCTCGATCTCGGCTCGACCTATAATACTCTAGCTCGGCTCGATTACTGAAACTCAAGCTCGAAACTCGACTCGGCTCGGCTCTTATATATTAGAAAAAGATCAAGTTTGTGTAAAAAGCACTTAAGAAAACCACTCACGACATGATCAGCACCAAAGTTTATCAAAAGGTAATTGTCTACAATTTCCAGTTTCCATATCTGGATTCAAACGTATATGGCATTCATATCTTAAACAAATAAAAACATTATATAAGAACTAAATTAGGTACAGTAAACAATAGTTACCAAGAGTCTACGGTGGATAATGAACTCGAACTTTTGATTGGTTAATTTAGAGGGTTGTGGTCAAGTTGTAGAAGGTAAGAGAAATGTAACGTCATCACAAACAACCATAGTGTATGGTTGGTGTAAAATTGCTTTAGGATTTTTTTTAACTTTTACTTTATATATGGACAATGAAAAGTAAATATATGTGTAAATAAAGGGCATATATGTAATTTTACAAAAGCACGTTAAGGCTCGTGAGTTTCACGAGCCGAGTAACTTGAACTCGAACTCGACTCGACATTTTACACGAGTAGCTCGAGCTCGACTCGTTTAAAATCGAGTCGAATTGAGTATTTTTTGAGTCAATCTCGAGTTGCTCGCGAGTTGTCTCGGCTCGATTACACCCCTAGTGATGTCGCAGTGATGAGTATAATGATCATTAGACTAGCAGTAATAATACCACATAAGACGCATCCAAGACCATCAAGGTGTGTGCTTCATTATTACATTCATCTCACACAATGCGTCTTTGTATAATTTTGTGCACAAGTTGGTCGTTCAGACGACCGACTTCTTTTTCTCTCATTTTGTGTGTATGAGTGTTTTGTGGGGTATAATTGTATATAAGTAGGTATATTTGGGTGGTGATATTAGTTGTGTTATTACACTATGTTGATGGTAGCATTGGTTGAAGAGAGAGAAACTGATGTAACATTAAGTTGATGCTAGTGTTCGTTGTTACAATTACCACGGGCTTACCCTCTTCCTTATACAATTTCTATCTATGATTTGAAATTAAAGTAACATTTTATTTGTTTTCTTCATTTGGTTGAAATTATAACTTTTTCATTTTATTGGTCAAATTAATGTTATTTTATAAGATTCTATTATGTTTGATTTTTAACTCAAAATTTGTGACATATTATAAGCGGCAACTCTTTTTGAAGGAGTTTCCTTGTTTTTGAGTGTTGGTAGAACAGTCTACATCATTAGCATATCGCTTATGATCATGCATATGAGCGTGATTGGGTAGTGGCGTTGTTGTTTTACATTGATCTCTTAGGGACAAAACGAGTTTCAAATCGATACCAAACTGCCAACTTTTGATGCAGTTCTATATTCAAAAATTGGGTAGTAGCATGTGATATGATTCTCGTTGCTTTCATTTTTGGATATGTTTCAATTCCATCTATCATTTAGGTTATTGCCAACCCGTAAATGATTTTTTATTTGATTTTAATTAGAATATCATGTGTTTTTTGTTATTCATTTTAAAACACCATACTCAACAAATTAGTATGCACTTATGTTCCTTGTATATATTACACATATGATTTTGATTGCATTGTGGTCAATGTTCTGAAAACCGTTGAACCCGAAACCAGACCAGAATCGGTTTGACAGTTATTTTGGTTCAATTGAAAAAACCAAAAGAAACCTGCAAAAAATCGAGAATCGGAAAGACGGTTCAATGTCCGGTCCACTTTTTTCAAAAGACCCTTTTCTCACTATTCTCTCTTTTTGTTTTTTTAATTCATTTTTGAAAAATAAATAAATAAATATGGACTCTAGATTTAGAGGTAGAAGAAGAGGCTAGTCAAATTTGTTTATTTTATTTTTATAAATAATTAATTTACAATTTAAACCTTTAAAGTTTTATTTTATTTTATTGTCATTTTTAACCTATAGTTTTAACTTTTGTATATTTTATCATAGAGAATGTACAAAAATTAATTTATATGTAATACTTTGTTTTATTAGAAAAAAAAAATGCTCGGTCATCAACTGTGGCAACTTGGTCGTGTCTAATCATCGGAGAGAGAAAGCTGATGTGGCAGGGGATGACCCGGGTTACCACTTAGAGCACTAGCAACCCTAACGCATAAATCGCGTTAAAGGTCCTTTAACGTGCGTTAACCTCGTGTTAGCCACACCGTTCGTCCACGTTAACCTCGCGTTAATGTTGGGCGTTAGCCTATTAACGCCGAGTTAAGGCAAGGCACATTAAAAAAAAAAAAAAAAAAAAAAAAAAAAAAAAAAAAAAGAAAAGTCACTTTACCCTCTCCAACCGTACAAACTAGCCGTTTTAAAAATTAAAAAAAATAATAATAAAAAAAAAAAAAAAATACATTTCCAATCCCTATAGTTCATATAAATATTGCCTAATAATTAAAAAAAAAAAAATCAAAACCATTTTCCCACCACTATAAATACCAACTAAACACATAATTTTTTTTTCACACATCCACTACTAATTCTCAAGTCTTTATACTTCCTCTATATAAAAAAAAAAAAAAAAAAAAAAAAAAAAAAAAAAAAAAAAAAAAAACCTTGTTCATTCACAATGGATTCAAATCAAAGTGCCGAATTATCTTGGAGCTGGTGAGATATAGATGACGAATCTGTTATAGATTTTATGATTGCCGCGTACGAGTATCAGCAACACTTAGAACAAGAAGCAGATCATCCTCAGGTGGCTCGTACCCACATATTTCATGAACGTGAGCTTGCCGAAGAACATTTGCTAAACGACTATTTCGTTCAAGGTTGTAAGTATACGCCCAGTAATTTTCGTAGAAGGTTTCGTATGAGCCAGAAACTATATCTAGAAATAGTCAAATGTATTGAATCTTATGAGTCCGATTATCTTCCAGACCATTTTAAATACTTTAATGTAGGAACCGACACTACGGGTCGAATGCCTATTAGTGTTCTTATAAAGTGTACATCTGCCATACGCCAATTGGCGTCCGACAACGCACCCGATGCGTTTGATGGGTATTTGCAAATGGGTGGGCGTACTTCACGTGATTGTCTTGATAATTTTAACATGTGTGTTATGGATTTGTTTATGCCGGAGTTTTTAAGAAAACCAACATGGTCCGACGTTCAAAGTATTTACAAAAAATATGAGCGTGAACATGGTTTTCCGGGAATGCTTAGTAGCATTGATTGCATGCATTGGGCGTGGAAAAATTGTCCGGTGGCTTGGCAAGGGCAATTTGGTAGGGGTGATAAAAGATACCCAACAATAATGCTTGAAGTTGTTGCTTCGCAAGATTTATGGATTTGGCATGCATTTTTTGGTATGGCAGGAGCAAATAACGATATTCATGTTTTAGATAACTCTCATTTATTCGACAACATTCTTGCTAACCAAGCCCCAAGAGCACCGTATATGGTAAATGGAAGAAGGTATGAACATGGGTATTACTTAGCTGACAGAATTTACCCACAATGGGCAACTTTCGTCAAATCCTTTCGGCAACGACTGACGAAAAGCATAGTTATTTCAAAAGGAAACAAGAAAGTGCACGAAAAAATATCGAATGTGCTTTTAGTGTGCTTCAAGGACGTTGAGGTATACTACAACAACCGGCACGTCAATATGAAATTGTCAAGATACAAAGAGTCATGTATACTTGCATTATTTTGCATAACATGATTTTAAAAGATCAAAAATTTAAACTACGTGAGTATCGCAGAATGTGGGTGGATCCGTCACCACGTTTGAGGCAAGAAAGATGGGTCGACAGATGTGATACCCAGCGTCGCAAGGCAAGGGAAATACATGACCAAGAAACGCACACTCAACTCCAACGAGACCTTATGGAGCATGTTTGGCAGAAACATCTGCAACGACAACAACAACATCAGGAAGAAGAATATTCCGAAGACGATGAATAAGTATTTGTAATTCGTATGGTTTAAATTTCATATGTTTCGGGTTTTTTTTTAATCGTTGTAATTTTTATTTTAAGTTTTTTTAAGATTTCGTATTGTAATGTTTAAGATTTAATGTTATGTGGTTTATTAAATGAATTGTTAGTTTTAGTTTATGGGTTGAATTTGAAAATTGTTGAGTTAAAGTTTAAGTTAAGGTTAAGTGTTTTTTTTTTTTTTTTTTTTTTTTTTTTTTTTTTTTTTTTTAGCATGAGGTATGGTAACTATTTTGTGGTTAAACTTTAACCTTTTGCAAGTTAAGGGGGAGGTTACCATACCGGGGTCCAAGGTTAAGAGCTCGTTAATGAGCTAGGTGAAGCACTTAACGCCTCGTTAAGGTATTTTCTAAAATAAAAAAAAAAAAAAAAAAAAAGAAAAAAAAATTTCTTCCCTTTAAGTGAAAGAGTGTTTTTATAAATTGTTATTTGGTTAAAGTTTGGTTATGATAACGGAGGTTTTTTGTTAAAGTTTAGGAGTTGATGTGGCACTGACGTGGCAGTGGGTTAAAGTTTAACACCAAGTTACCATATCTTATGTGGCGCTGACGTGGCACTATGTTAAAGTTTAAATTAAAAAAGTTAAAGCTGATGTTACATTGACGTATCACTGTATTAAACTTTAACTTGAGTTAGCCTTAAAATGTTTCGGTCAATAAAATGTTTAGAAAAAAGTCACTAGTTCAAAAGGAAACATTGTTTGCTCATAAAATTTTACATTGGAATACACAACACAAAAGAGATGGTCATTTTCATTCTCACGCTTTTAGGAAAGGGTAGGAGTACTATTCTGGCGCAATATGTAATGGGACCTCATATCTTACACATATTTTCACTTTTGGTAAAAAATTTTGAGCAAACACTTTTGGAGTTTTGGTAAATAAAATTATGAAAAATACAAATAAGAACAGTTGTTGTTTGTTAACCCACAAGGCCATAATGCTTATTTAGCCATATCAACTTTCTATTGTTTTTTTTTTTTTTTTTTTTTTTTTTTTTACATTATCATCAAAGGGTTGACATTTGAATTGTGTGACAATCAAAAAAGTAATCCATCCTCTTTCATATGAAATACATATGCTAGACTAAAAAGTGAACCCTCATTATTGAAACTAAAAGAATGTTACCCAGCTTCTTTGAGATTTATGCTTTTAGTTCGAGGTTGGTTAGCGACATGTTTAGAAGCTTGGGTCGGCTTGTTTTATGATAGTTTCAAATGAAATAAAGCTCGACGACTCAAGCTCGTTTACTAAATACAATAGGTTCGAAGTCGTTTTTTCTAAATCTAAACTTGTCTATGGATAAAAATACATGAGTGCATATATGATTACAAGTAATGACAGGTATAAACGCATGTAATTTTAGGCTTGTTTACTCTCGCAAAACTTAATCAAGCTTTACGTATAAGCTTTTGGACTCGAGCTTATTTATTAAATAAGCCTAAAAAAAAGCTCGGGCTTAAGTTTTTTAAAGCTCTGCTTGCTTTAAACTTTGACCGAGTCTGTTGATACAAAAGTTGGGCGTACCTGGTTATTGGGCTTTTGCTCTTATATCAATTCGCTTCTTAGCACTTTGTTACCTGTGCACTAAGAAAATAAAACAACACCGTTAGGCTTATCGAGGGATTGTCTCCCCCGATTAGACTCCGGCGTAAGAGTAAGTAATCGATTTAGGGTTTAGTTGAAGAGTTAGGGATTCTGTAAATCGTACTGTTGACATAAATAATGCCTTAAAAACATTATTAAGTTTTTATCAATATCTCTATGTTTTGATCATTACAAAATATAACCTCAAAGAACTAAAACTTATGACATAAACAAGTATTTGGTGATTAATATTTCTCTTTACATCCAAATCACTTAAGGTATGAATAAACAAAGTGTTTAGTGCAATGTATGATCAAAGGGGTATTTAATTAACTAATACAAAGTTTATTTAATTATATAATCTTATTATATATTTTTGAAAAACACTTTTGGTAATAAGGAAAAATGTTTTAATCATACTAAATATATGATTTCAAATATTTAACCAAAATCAGTTAGTTTTTCACCAAATAAACTTTCCCCACTAAAAGACAAAGTTTCTGGCCGTTACAGTTGGGCGGCCCCCTTAATTATAAGGGGCGGCCCCCTTAATTTTAAGGGGGCCGGCCATGCTTTAAGGGGACCGGCCACGCTCCTCTGTCAGAAACTTTTGCCTATAAATACCACCTTAAACCTGGATTTTTTCCCCACCTTTTGCACTCCAGAACTTTCTATTCTAGATCTCCATTTCCAATCTATAAATCCTTTGATCATACATTCTTAAATCTTTGTTTCAAAGTGATCCATACATAATCCATTCAAGTGCAAGAGAAGAATACTTCTATCCCTCAAGACAAGAAGTATTACAACTAGTTGTGATCTCCACATCTAAGTTGTTTGTGCATCATCATTGATTATTATTTCATAGTGTGATTAGTTGTGAATATTTGTTAGAGAATAGTTGTGTAGATAGTAGAAGTTGATTAGTAGTGAAGTAGGATAGTTGTGAAGATTGGTGTGTAGAAGAAGGTGTGTAGAAGATTGGTGTGTAAAAGCTAGGTGTGAAGAATATTGGTGTGAAGATTGGTGTGAAGATTGGTGTGTAGATTGGTGTGTAGATTGGTGTGAATATTGGTGTGTATATTGGTGTGTACGGTTTTCTCCGCCATAAGGGAGCTTGTTGATATAGTGAAGAAAACTCTCGAGTTAGGTGCTCGGGGAGTGGAGTAGGGCAAGGAAGGTGCCTTGTAGCCGAACCACTATAAATCGCTTGTCTCTCGGTTTGATCTTTCCATCTTTTACTTATTTCATTACTTACATAATTATTGCTTCATAGTATATATACTTAGTGTTGTTCATATTGTGTATAACTAGATTTCATATACCATCGAATCTATATTTTATAAATCAACGAAAACTTTTAAACAATTTGTTTTATAACAATTAAAACGACGTAAAACTATTCAACCCCCCCTTCTAGTTTTTCACAATTGGTATCAGAGCCACGTCTAGCAAGAATTTTAAAATATATTGTATTTTAAAACTTGTAACGATCTATGGAATCTTTAAAATATTTAGAAGGGCAATCTATGCAAAGACCACCACTATTTGAAAGTGATGGATTTTTATATTGGAAAAATAGATTCGAAACGTATGTGAAATCAAAAGATCTTGATCTTTGGCATATTATTACCTTTGGTGATTTTCCCCCTATTCAATATAATGTTGAAACCAAAATGGATGAAATTGTAGCTTTTGAAAAACAAAATGATGATTTGAAAAAGAAACTAGCAAAAAATAATGAGGCTAAAATGGTTATTTATAATGCGTTACCACGCAAAGAATATGAAAGAATTTTTATGTGTAAAACCGCAAAAGAAATTTGGGATTCTTTACTAATCACTCACCAAGGTAATAGCCAAGTCAAAGAAAATAAAATAGATCTTCTTGTACAACAATATGAACAATTTACGATTCCGGAAGAGGAATCAATTGATAATGCTTTTGCTAAGTTTAACACTATCATCACAAGTTTAAAAGCACTTGATGAGACATTTTCTAGTAAAAATTGTGTTAGGAAATTTCTTAGGGCATTGCATCCAAAATGGCGAGCTAAGGTCACGGCAATTGAAGAATCAAAGAACTTGATGATGTTATCACTAGATGAACTAATTGGCAACTTGAAGGTTCATGAAGAAATCATAAGAAGAGATTCGGAAACGGTCAAGGTCAAGAAAGAACAAATCAAATCCATTGCTCTAAAAGCCAAAAAGGAATCTAGTGATGATGATGATTCAAGTGAAGACGAAGAATATGCAATGGCCGTAAGAGAATTCAAGAAATTCTTCAAGAGACGAGGAAGATTCACTAGGTCATCACATGACGATAGAAAATCGTTCCAAAGAAATAGAAGTGATAATTACGTGAAAAGAAAGTGCTTTAGATGTGGAAGTCCAAATCATCTCGTTGGAGAATGTTTAAAGCCGCCGGGTTATGAAAATCAAAGCGCATTTGTTAGTGGAACATGGAGTGATAGTGATAAAGAAGAAGTGGAAAAACCAAAAGAAGAAAAGTGTTTTGTGGCAAATGCAACCGACGAAATATGCCTTGGAATTGACTTGGAACCTAACGAATGGATCAAGGATAGTGGATGTTCGAGGCACATGACGGGGAATCGCAAGCTATTCTCTACATACAAGGCATACAATGGAGGTAACGTTATTTTCGGTAGTGACTTGCGTGGAAAAATTATTGGCAAAGGTACGATTTCTCAAGACTCACTTACTATTGAAAATGTTGAACATGTTAATAATTTAACATATAACTTACTTAGTGTAGGCCAAATATGCGATAATAAATGTAAAGTTATCTTTTCTGAAGAAGATAGCGAAATAGTTAAGAATGGAAAAATTATAGGTAGAGGTATTAGGAAAGGAGGTGTATATGTTATGAAACTAGGAAACAAACCTGAAGATAGGATATGCCTAACGACCCTAGACGAAAATTCCACTTTGTGGCATAGGAGATTAGGACATGCTAACATGCAACAAATACAATCTTTGGCCTCTAAGGAATTAGTTAGAAACTTGCCTAATCTAAAATATGACAAACATTTTTGTGATGCATGTAAAGTTGGAAAACAAGCTCATGCTAGCCACAAAGCCAAGAATATAGTATCCACTACTAGGTGCCTAGAATTATTACATATGGATCTTTTTGGTCCATCCGCTGTGCGGAGCTATGGAGGAAACACGTATACCTTAGTAATAGTAGATGACTACTCACGATACACGTGGACTAGGTTTTTAAGTGACAAAACCCAAGCATTTGAAAAATTCGAAATATTTAGCAAAATGATTCAAAATAAGTTAGGATGCTCAATAGTTGCCATTAGGACGGACCATGGAAGGGAATTTGATAACGAAGTACAATTCGGAAAATATTGTGAGTTAAATGGAATATCTCATAATTTCTCCGCTCCTCGTACTCCTCAATCAAATGGGGTAGTAGAAAGAAAAAATAGGTCACTACAAGAAATGAGTAGAACTATGTTAAATGAACAATCCATTCCACAAAAATTTTGGTGTCACGCCGTAGATACATCGACTTATATTCTAAATAGGGTATCAATTAGAAGAATTCTAGGAAAAACTCCTTATGAGTTATTAAGAAATAGAAAACCTAACTTAAGCTACTTTAGGGTATTTGGAAGTAAATGCTATATTTTAAACACTAAGGACTACCTCACTAAGTTTGATCCAAAATCATATGAAGGAATATTTTTAGGATACTCACAAAATAGTAAAGCATATATAATACTTAACAAACACTCCATGAAGGTAGAGGAATCACTAAATGTAACATTTGATGAAACACCACCACCTCCTAAAACGCTACCTTTAGAAGATGATAATTTAGTCGAAGAAGAAGCTATTGAGGTTAGTAAAACAAAACCCATAGGAAATGACAATGAAGAAACTCACTTAGAAAATAACGAAATCGTTAATATTAAAGAATCTAGATCACATCCTTTAGATAATATAATAGGACATCTTAACCAAAGAACCCTTAGGTCACAAGCCCAAGATAAAAACAACTTCTTTTGTTTCCTCTCAGCAATAGAACCTAAGAATATTAGTGAGGCTTTAAAGGATGAAAGTTGGATTATAGCTATGCAAGAAGAATTAAATCAATTTAAGGCAAATGATGTTTGGGAACTAGTCCCAAATCCAAAGGATATGACCATCATAGGAACCAAATGGGTATATAGAAATAAGTTAGACGAGAATGGAATAGTTACTAGGAATAAAGCTAGGTTAGTTGCCCAAGGTTATAATCAACAAGAAGGAATTGATTATGATGAAACTTATGCCCCCGTAGCTAGACTAGAATCAATTAGGATATTACTTGCCTATGCTTGCGCCCTAGATTTTAAGTTATTCCAAATGGATGTGAAAAGTGCATTCCTTAACGGTTTTATCAATGAGGAGGTATATGTGGCACAACCTCCAGGATTCATTGACTTCGCAAAACCTGATTATGTTTATAAGTTAAAGAAAGCTTTGTATGGACTCAAACAAGCTCCCAAGGCTTGGTATGATCGATTAAAAGCTTTTCTTATTAAACATGATTATTCCATGGGAATGGTAGATAACACTCTTTTCACTAAAAGGAAAGACCCTAATCTCATCATTGTTCAAATATATGTCGATGACATTATATTTGGATCGACTTGTCAAGACATGTGTGATGAATTTGCCAAAATCATGCATGATGAGTTTGAGATGAGTATGATGGGTGAACTTAACTTCTTCCTAGGATTACAAATAAAACAATTAGAAGATGGAATATTCTTTAACCAATCTAAGTACATTAAGGAAATGCTTAAGAAATTTTGTCACACCCCCAAAATCAGGTCCAGCGGAAGCATACATGTAGCTGGGGTGCAACCCAATTGGTATTACAACACAAGTTCAAAACTGGTTTTCACTTCAATCATTTAGAATAAAATCATTT
>CM060684.1:43684654-43772154 GCA_030686995.1 Artemisia argyi
ATCGGATTCTATCTTTGGTTCTCGAGTCTATTAAAAAAACACCATATCGTAAACTTTTGAAAGCTGACATAGAATGCAATAGCACAAAATCGTATAAAGAGATTAGTCAAGAAAAAACCCATATATTAACCATAACGTCAGTAACCATTCTTTATGCCTAGCCATAAATTCCCACTTACCCACTGCAAAATTGAATTACACCCGGCCTCTTGACTATCATAACTACCCACCCTCACTTTGTTCAAAAGAGAGACTCACATTCAATTACCAGTCATAGTGTCATGGTCTACCCTAGTCTTTAGCTGATGTAACGAGGAAAAACTCTCAGCCACACGCTCCACCCTAAACTTTGAGAATGGTTTATACTTGTACTAAGACATATTTGATTTGTATGTATATGAGACTAGTGTGGTGTATCACTCTGAGACATAGGCGTACAACGTACTTTAGGGTCGTTAGGTTTGTGATAATATGGAGGAAAGTATTTGTGCATGAATTTCGGTTTCGTTTTTTGATAGGTTGCAGGTTCGAGCACACGTATGAGCTATTTTCCATATAAAATAAAAGGAAAATGAAGTTACATATGCTAAGGACTATAACTAATGTTTGTGCAAATTAAGTTGTTTGTCTTTTGATACTAATGTGGCCAACAATTGTTATTTTGTTTTGAAAAGGCAAATCCTCACCAAAATAAAACGTGTTTGTGGCTTGGTGTGAAAAGGTTGTTACACTGGTTGATATATTTATTGGAGTTCATTAAAGTTTGTCATGTGGGTTATTGACTGTCTCAGTGAAACAAGTTATATCATTTCTTTTCACAATCAACATTTCATTGTTAGTTTGACAGACTATCTCCTGGCTAACACACTTTACATAATCACGTTTCGGTTTCTTGTCATATCCTTTGGTAACGGATTTATATTTGCTGAAACCAAGCTTATGATAGTTGGACTTTCAATTTTTGTTTTTATGCTTATGATTGAAATATACAACAACAACAACAACAATAACAACAACATACTCAATCCCGCAAGAGCGAGGTACGGGGGAGGTAGAAATGTAGACAGATCCTACCCCTATCCTAGGAAAAACCTAAAAGTAGAGACCGCTTCTAGGGAGACTTCCGGCAAGTGCAAGTGATTGAAATATGACAAAACATAACAAATAAATTGATTCACAATATATAAACTCAATATATGAAGAGAAATAATAAAGAAACTTAACAATATGCCTGATTTGCGTATAAATTTGCATGACAGTATCATGTGTTCATGAATCAATAAACATCACAATTTCATATTTTTTCAACACATGCTTTAAAGGCATCATACTTATACAATAAAAACTGTGAGAATTCCTAGAATGAACATTTTGAAAACCGTTTCCCCACTAAGACATAGTGACCAAAATAAGTTTGCTCGCCCTTTAATTTGCTCGCCATGACATTACCATGCCATTTGCTCATGACACGTGTAAGTGGCAAACAACTTACTTTGGTTGCCACATCTTTTACTCTACATTCCAATTTACAAAATAACCCATATTCTCGTGACACGTGTAAGTCGCAAGCAAAAAACTTTGCTCTCATCCATTTTGCTCGCCATTCCATTTTCAAAATAACCCATATTCTCGTGACACATGTAAGTGGCAAGCAAAATACTTTGCTCTCCATTCCTTTTTGCTCGCCATTCCATTTCCAGTTTGCTGCCTAAGATTAAACTAATAAAATCATCTTGATCTGCTATAATTTTTTTTTTTCTTTCTTGGTTGTTTATGGAAGAGGTGAAAGGGTGACAGAGATGGGGATGTGTTTACTGATCATGGCATGTGTTTGTTACAAGTCGCACAAATGGGCTAACGGCAAACCATAAATATATATACATTCTAAATAAATTTTCAGATTTTCACCCAAACAAACAAACCATAAATATGAAACTCTCATTGTGTTTGTTACAAGTCGCACAAATGGGCTAACGGCAAATGATTAGGGTGTCAAACCAAACACAGATTATGGTTTTGTGTGGTATGTGTTTAGTGATCATGGCATGTGTTTTCTTTGAAGAGTTATAAAAAGACATGAAAATAGCAACAACAAAAATTGTCAAAGTTTTTCTATATATTACTGTATTAAACATACAAGAAAACTACAATAGTGTTTTTTCTTCCGATCATCAAAATTTAAGGTATGGCAAGTAGAATGGTACATATAAGCATCAAAATATAAACTGAAACATAAGTGAAGATAATCAAATGAAAACACATAAAAAGTATAAATTACACAAACCTACAAACAACTAAACACATTAGCAAACATATTCAATTTTAGACTAATAAGTAGCCAAGTTGTTTATGAGATATTTGGTTGAAGTAATTAAGATATCAAGTTCCTTACAACCACTGCAACATGTAATCAAGCTACTTATGAGTACCGTTTACTTGACATCCTTGAAAGGGATACCCGCCGCTGCAGAATGATCTTTGATTTTCAATGGATTATATTTTTTCTCATTAAGGAGCATGTGAATTTCTCCATCATCTTTCAGTAGCAACGCACACACTTCAACGGTTTGATTTCACCTTGCTTCCAGTCTTCCACTTACTTGCATTAACGTTGAAAATCTGGTCAACCTTTTTAGCATTGGTCTTCGATTTGATTTTTTCCACATCTAATGGATCCACATTGAAGATGACCTTAAGCTTATCAGTGTCACAAAAGTAAGCTCGGATGTTCTTGAGGTTGTGTGTGCCCTCCTTCTTGTACTTCATATTGAAGTCATGTTCGTTCTTCTCTTTAACAGTAAGAAAATGTTCGTCACCGGCGTTGAATTTTGCTACAATAAAACACCTTCCAAAGTAAAGATTTCGTTCGTTTAAGAACATGAACCTTTTTAACTTTATGATAGCCTCTTTTGGCTTTTCCGCGGCTTTAAGTACCAAAAAAAAAAAAAAAAAAAAAAAAAAAAAAAAAAAAAAGATACGTTAGCTATAGAAAAAACAAACACATTCATAATGTTTAGATCAAGTAGAGTAATATTCTTACACATATACACACTAAACGCAAAAACAGAAACATTCGTCTTTTTACTTTATAGCCAACAACACCAATTCATCTTTATCATACAAAACCTAAAATCAAAACCCCCAAATATTCAAATAAACCTGAAAAACATATTCAATTACTGACTTACAAAAACCCCTAACTAAATTTTCATCTTTTCACCCAAACAAACAAAACCATAAACCTGACGCCCTCATTGTGTTTGTAACAAGTCACACAAACGGGCTTATGGATAATGATTATATATGGTGTCAAACCAAAATACAGATTATTGTTTTGTGTGGTATATGTTTACTGATCATGTTCGGTACTAGCATGTGTTTTCTTTGAAGAGTTATAAAAGACATGAAAATAGCAACAACAAAAATTGTCAAAGTTTTTCTATATATTACTATATTAAACATACAAGAAAACTACAATAGTGTTTCCAATCATCAAAATTTAAGGTATGGCAAGTAGACTGAGTACATATAAGCATCAAAATATAAACTGAACATAATCGAAGACACATAAAAAGTGTAAATTCAACAAACCTACAAACAACTAAATACATTAGCAAACATATTCAATTTTAGACTCATAAGTAGCAAAATTATTTATGAGATATTTGGTTGAAGTAATTAAGATATCAAATTCATTACAACCACTACGTGTAATCAAGCTACTTATGAGTACCATTTACTTGGCTACTTGTGATGAACCAAATCTTTTTACCACACTCACCTCCTTTTTTGTCCGGAGACCCCGTTCTTTTTGGACATGTGGTCCTTTTCACCTTCATAAACAAATACATGTGAAATTATTCATTTAGCACAGAAATAATACTACTATGTATAAGCCATGGTTACTCAAACTTGATTATAGACTAAAGACGTATATTTGACTCAAAAAGACAAAACACCACATCTTAATAAAAATAAACTAATATATATATATATATATATATATATATATATATATATATATATATATATATATATATATATATATTAAGATCTCTTCAAAAAAATCACATGTACAACTCAAAAGCCTTTCTTTTTATTTAAAAAAAAAAAGATTGATAAGCAATACACAAGCTCACTGCATTTATCATTTGTACTAATAAAGCAGATTATCCATCCTAAGAGTAACATTTTTCACCAAGTGAATTCATTACTACTGCATGTATATATAACAAAAGATTTTTATTATTTTGAATAGTTTTTAACAATTAATGCAATTCATTATATTTTTGTTGATATATTCCGACAAGTTACCTCTAAAACTAAAGAACATTTTGTCGTCATAACCATGAAAAAGATCCACCTCCATCTGCAAAAACAAACACAAGCTCGTTAAAACGAAACTATGAGCTGCACTTTAGACTAAGTATCAACCAATAAAATGAGACTTAACACTACTATTAAGCTCACCTGCAAGGGGGGAATGCAGATCTGTGGTCGATGCAAGTAGATGAAGCCATTCGAGATATATGTTTGTGGTGGTACCGGAGATAAAGGATCCAGTGTTGGTGATGGATGTGGTAGCTAGCTTTGAATGATAATGAGAGTAGTAGGTTGTTAGTTGTATGTGTATTTATTGAGAGATGCATGGTTTATAAATTTTGGTAGGTGAGTTATATTATGAATATTCATTTATTTGGTAGTTGGTTTGCTCAAAAAAGTATTTGGTACTTTTTTTTAAGCTAAGAGAATGATTTCACAAACTCATTTAATATTATTTTTTTAAGTGTGACTTACTATTTCTCTTTGTTGATCTATATCCACAAGACATGAATTGTAATGTCCTCCATAATAAGTGGCTTATATAGATGTGGACCCCACACACTCTCTTAGCTTAAAAAAAAAAAAAAAAAAAAAAAAAAAAAAAAAAAAAAACCCTAATTGGTTAAAATTTCTAATTTGTATCAATACATTATCGAAGTCAAGTTACCTATTTAATCCCCGCCTTAAAATATATGTTCACGTACTTTCAAATTCCACAAAATTATAAAAATTTTCATTAACTACATTATGCACCAATCAAATATCATCAATACCAATTTAAATGTATATAGATAAATTGAAATACCAAATATACAATTATTTTGCAACAATCTAAAATGAAAAAGTAGACATTTATTTTGCGAAAGTAGTTTACTTTAGACAATAAATTAGTGCAATTTAATATATTATTATGTAGAGACCAATTTATATACACACATTATATCAATATTTACGAAGTATATTCAATCTTTTTTCTTATGAGAGCTGTGGGCGTTGCTATTTTTTAGAAAAACTCATTTTCCCAATGCTTCTTTATGAAGCTGTGAACTTTTTTGGCTACTGCTCACAGCTCACTATTATTGCTCACTGCTAATTCTCACAAACATAGCCTTCATATTCACTCTTTTTTCTTTGGCTATGTTTGGCACAAAGCTTTTTGGAGCTTTTTTGGGCAATGAGCGGTGAATAATAAACTTTTTGATTTTTTGTTTTCGTTTGGCATGAGAGCTGTGGACTTTGCTATTTTTTAGGAAAGCTCATGCATTTTCCCAATGCTTTTTTATGAAGCTGTGATTTTTTTGCTACTGCTCACAACTCACTGCTACTGTTCACTAACAACAAGCGTCTCCGATAATGATGATTCTGAGGACACCATCCCAACGTTTATTCGAAAGTGCCCGCCGTTTATTCTTGATCTTATGACGAGTGAGTAGATATTTTTTATTTTTATATGATAAGAGCCATGATCAAGTCGTTGAGAAACAAAAGCACTCTAGGAAGTCAAGTTGCATCATATTCCATTTATTAACTTTTATAAACAGAATTAAAATTACTATACTACACAATATCATCGATTAATATATTATCCTAGGTGTTGTATAATCTGACCATATTATGCTTGTTTGGCTGATTTGGCTCAAGTCTCTATTGGGTGTTTTAGGCTTATTGCTTAGGGTTTTTATTTATTTATTTTTTTAACCTCCTTCTAGGCGACTACTATTTGTATATATGTTGTTCCCCTTTCCTGTCCTAATAAAAGTCATGCTTTGCTTTGTGATTATTATTATTATTTTTTTGCTAAGCTAGACAATTTTTTTGAGTCATTGCATGACTAGAATGAAATCGTTAACTCCATTTTAATGATTTTAGTTGCGCACCTTCCAAGTCTCTCAGTAAACTGGAAATCTGTCCAGTCAACTAAACTTGATGGCTGACCGAATCGGAGTCAAGCCTGCATACCACGGGTACCCTAGGTGGTGTGCTGGAGAATACGAAGAAGGCCAATTCACCATATCCCGCTGCATGAGTGGGCTCCATGAAGATGTGAAAGAATATGCTTCAACTAGAGATATGCACAGTCTACTTCACTTGACACACTTTGACACGCCTTGTGGCCTGTTCTAGTTGGAATGTGATGAAGGATGCTAAAGAACTTGACCAGTTTGTTCAATCCACTAGCAGTATAATTATAACTATTCTCTACGCTTATATAGTTATATCACTATAACAAATACACTTTTATAATGAAGAAATATGATTGTCATGGCCAAAAATCGTAGCTAAACATGTACATGTGTCAAATGAGGTGCATCAATCAAATTTTATTGTATTTTCTCTTTCTAACTTTCACTCTTACTAAATATTTAAACGACACGTGTACGTGTGAGAATTCTTTAGTAAAATTTGAGAGTGAGTAGCATTTCTCTTGTATAACATTAGCACCGGCGAGTCCGGTTTTTTTCCTGTGATTGTAATAGTCTCTTAGGAGAAAACTATCATTTTTGTATACAGTTATTTTCAGGAAAAAGGTATTATAGTATTACAGAAATTGTATAGACGTGTACATTAAAGTACCAAAAGGCTAATGTGATCTATAATACGAGACTACGAGTCCATATAGGCATATACGGATGACACAACTTGAAAGCAAGCTACCTGCTTTTTATTGCATCTCCAATAATTTTAAAAAGTAAAGTTGTTTGTCTTATGATCAAGCCTTAAACATATGAATTTTAGAGATATAGAGTTGGTGCACTGTGCACTAGAGAGAGAAAGAAAGAGAAATGCATTTCATGTAAGATGGTGTCACACAAATAATCTCATGTGAGAGGGGGGGTATTTATACCCGAGTACGAGTAATATTTACTATAATCTAGTTGCTTCAAAATATCACTTCTTAATTGGAATTGAGACTGCAGGATAAAATGTCATGATATATATAAACATCTCAAACACAACATAACAAGAGAGTTATGGTAGCAGAAGTTAACTTTCATATCTCAAAAACCATCATCATGCTTATAAGCACGGCATATAAATATGTATGTATATTCTATTTTAATAGCAATACACATTTAAGCAATCAAGTCACAAGGTACAGGCAAATTGTTTAATAATACTACTTTCTGAGGTAAATATCAAGCAGTCTAATGAATTCTAAAGTTTGCTAACTGAAATTCATTAATTACTTCACTATGTTAACTATGGTATATATGCTACCAAAGGTTAACAACCTTTCAATTTTCAAAAACTATCATGATCATGCTTACAAGCATCGAATATGAAAATACCATCAGATCCGCCATAATCATCTATGGCACAAACAAAAGCACTAGAGCGTTGCTTGGCAATGTACTATGATGATGATTTACATCTTAACTACTACTTGGGGAGATTAAAGAAACCACCAAAAGCCCCATACATCTACCAAAAACCAAAATAATGTGTTTTTTTTTCAAGTTTTTAAAGTTCATCAGCAGTAAAACTTGACACTCTTGACATTGTCATGAATCACTGGAAGGGCACGTACTTCAGCAAGCTGGTCCCTTTTGCACGAAGCCCACTTGAATCACTGTCTGATAGATCTCCTTCCACATAAGATCGAGCTGGGAATCCAGCCATGTTTGCATAGTAAGCACGTGGAACTGCATAACACGTACAAAGTATTTCATTAATAATTCACAATACCAACATAGGTGTAGATGTGGGAAATACAAAATGTGAGATGTTAACCAGCAAGACAGATTATGCATTAGTTTATAAAATGACAGACATGAAAATAGACGTAGAGACATACCAATGGAGGCAGATTGGGTACAGGTGTTAGTCAACATTTTCAATCCAGCAGAACCCTGCAAAACACAACCAAATCAGATTAGGCTAGTGCATTGTACTTGGCAACTTGAGACCAATCCACTGAAGTGACAATCTACAACATTTTGTATTACCTTTTGCAAATTAGATTCCAGTGCAATTTTCTCAGTTTCCAGCAACAACTGCAGCCCATGTCTACTTGTTTAATTTCACCGTGAGATTGAGAGGCGTTCTTGCTTCCATCAGTTGGTTGCATCTGAATCGAAGGCGGCTGAAATAATAGGTAGAGTAGTTGGAATTAGTAGTGAAAGGTAACATAACGGGCTGCAAGACGTATCTTTTGGATGCGTTTCTGTCTTCTGAAATTAGGATAATCACATTTGATTAGTTGCAACTGAAATAAGTTTTTTTCTAAAAAAAATAATAAAGTGTTTAAGCAGTTTTCTGAATTGAACCCCAAACTGAATTATGATTTAGCCACACCCAAACATTTGAAAACTGATTGTTTGCTAATTGACGGCGCAATGAATAAACAGATAATCATTATAAAACGCAATAGCCTCCAATTTAGCAGAAACATACATTAGACAAAAAGTGTTACGTGAAACCGGTGTTCTTGATTTCCAGGACCTTCGAATGGATTTTGGTCTATTTAGATTCTGCTTATATCAAGACCTTAGTTAATTATTAGCCATGAATTAAACATCTTTTCCTATGTTCCACTTTAATTTTCCAAATGATAATTATAATAGACTTTGGTCGGACAGACTAACCCGATGATTTTTCTTCAGAACACGGAAACAGTAGAACGATGACTCTGTGGGATCAAACTTCACGTCATTTTCCCCCCACCTGGGGGAGAAATCTGGAAAGGTCTCCTAGCTTGTTGAACTTTACTTTCATTAGCAACTCCAAACCGTAATCCTCACCCAATTGTTTCATATCCCATGAGGAGTCGTGGTGAAGAATGATTATTACGCCATCACCCCTTACCATTGATGAGGCGTTGTAAATTAGTTCGCCTACATACAAATGATCATCATTATAACCAGGCTTGCTTTTGGTATTGGTCATTTTCTGAACATCATTGTAGGCCAGCTTGTTTTCGGCATTGCTCACATCACCACTTAACTTCTCTTTGTCAACTCCCACTGGTTTCTTGGGATATATCATGTAGATTCGGTGGTTCAAGGATCCAGTGAGATCGGGATCTTTGCACATTGCCAATGGGTCCCTCCCATAGTAAACTGGGAGGCTCGCATATTACTATGGGAGGGACCCATTGGCAATGTGTAAAGATCCCGATCTCACTGGATCCTTGAACCACCGAATCTACATGATAGATCCCAAGAAACCAGTGGGAGTTGACAAAGAGAAGTTAAGTGGTGATGTGAGCAATGCCGAAAACAAGCTGGCCTACAATGATGTTCAGAAAATGACCAATACCAAAAGCAAGCCTGGTTATAATGATGATCAGTTGTATGTAGGCGAACTAATTTACAACGCCTCATCGATGGTAAGGGGTGATGGCGTAATAATCATTCTTCACCACGACTCCTCATGGGATATGAAATAAAACAATAAGCTTTTTAGTATCAGATTAACCTTTGGTAGTTTTTAAAGTTCATCAGCAGTAAAACTTGACACTCTTGACATTGTCATGAATCACTGGAAGGGCACGTACTTCAGCAAGCTGGTCCCTTTTGCACGAAGCCCACTTGAATCACTATCTGATAGATATCCTTCCACATAAGATCGGAATGGGAATCCAGCCATGTTTGCATAGTAAGCACGTGGAACTGCATAACACGTACAAAGTATTTCATTAATAATTCACAACACCAACATAGGTGTAGATGTGGGAAATACAAAATGTGAGATGTTAACCAGCAAGACAGATTATGCATTAGTTTATAAAATGACAGACACGAAAATAGACGTAGAGATATACCAATGGAGGCAGATTGGGTGCAGGTGTTAGTCAACATTTTCAATCCAGCCGAACCCTGCAAAACACAACCAAATCAGATTAGGCTAAAAAAATGAATACTTTTATAACCAGGAATTTATATATATAAATAGAAGAATGATATGAGGACAGCGGAAAGCTAAGAAGACGTCACCTGAATCCCAGCGTGACGAATCTTGGAGTCGAAAACAGGTCCTGACAGATATAATACAAGTAAAAAGGATTAGCATAAAACAAACATAATAAGTACACAACAACTAGTAAATCAGATTATATATAACCTGAGAAATTGCTGCCACTCATATCAGTGATAGCTCTGTCTTCATGCCTCAGTGGGATGAAACGAGTAACGGCACCAGGCGGCATGTAGTTTTCCTCCAACGAAACACACACCTGCGACATTAGAAATTTCATATTTTAAGAGGAACCAAACAATTTTTTAGAGCATTCAGATTATAAATGTAAAAAGACAAGTACCTTGGGGATCTTGCCCACCTCATTTGGTAACACCTCATTAAACTGAACCTTGCTAACTCCATCTCTGTTAGATTAAAAACCTTTATTAAAATTTATCATAATCTGTCAGAAAGATAGGATATGATCTGAAATTGATTGCACACATACATGTTGACTACCAGAAGGTGAGTCTCGTCTCCAGTTAATTCCTTTGATGAAGCCCTGCAACACCAAGTAAAAGGTGAGAAAGATAAAGTGCTTATCTTAAGCTCAGCGCCACGATACAAAATGCTTTCTATATCTCTAGCCACAACGCACCATTTTAGACAGAAAAAAAAAAAAAAAAGTAATATTATCTGTCACCATTTTCGGACATTCGGACTATAAACTTTTCACAAGCAAAATAGACAGAGAGATGTTTAAAGTTTAAACAAGTACATGTTCCTACAAAGAAAAGTATCAATCTCGGCTACCTTCATAATCAAATGATGAAATTGATTTTGTCCGACATTAGTGAAACTATTTAACATAAACTATCAATAAGAAATGAGATTTTATCATTTTGTCCATCAAACTGCTGTTCCCCTATCCTCAATCCCAAATGTCCCATCTTTCTGAGTTGATTTGGTTAACATAAACAAAAAAAGGTGTAATTGATAGGTTTCTTTGATTAATCATGTAAGGTATCTACTATTCTACTATGCCTAATCTCAGACTGCATATACTTTATCAATGAAACGGATTAGATTATTGTAGATATTTGACAAACAAAAACACACTCTCTTTTACAGCTTTCTAAACTTTCTTTTAGTACAAATTTTAGAGCTACCTATTCGGCGTTATTCATCATTGCAAAAACATAGGGTCCAACATTGAGCATCACATAAGATAAAGTTACCTGATCAAGCCTTTGTGAATGACACCAGTTTTAGCATTAGTAGAGGTAGTGCACAAGTTATGTGGCTTTGCAGAACCCTTACTTTTCTTGGTCGAATTTACCACCTACACCATTTTTATCCATTTTTGTTACTTCATATATAACTTATCCACTTAAATAAGATAAATACAATATATGTTTCTGTTTCACGCCTTGGAGATGAGAAGATGATATAGAAGCATATTTGGTTAAATAATGATCTAATTACCCAAGATTTTTGGTAAATAAAGCAACTTAGAACACTTTTACTAATGATAATTTGAAGACACTTTAGTGGCTTTCAACCCATTTGACGAAACACAAACAGAGATCAATCCAGTCAAATGGGTCAAAACTGCTACCACTTAATATAGATACAAAGTAAGATTAGAAATATCAATTCGGAAAACATTAATTAAAAATGTAAGAAAAGAAAACTACCTTGCTGGTCTTTGCCCCCTCATTCGGTAACACCTCATTAGACTTCTGTGGCTTTGGCTTCTGATAATAGAATGTGTATACCCTTGAGTTTTTAGGATCAATCTTCTTGTCATTTCGACCCCTCCTAGGGAAGAACCCGGGATATCTCTCCGTATTGAATTTGATATCACTTAGGCCACTGAGACCACACTCCGTAGCTAATTCCTTGATGTCCCAAGACAAGTCAAGGTGAAGCACCTTGATGATACCGTTTTCCGTAAGCATCAACGTCGCGTTAGTAAACAGCTTTCTGACATACTCTTGATCATCTTCCACGCTAGCATCGTTATCTGGTGACTCGGGGAAAGCCATATACATTCTAGCATACTTTTGAGCAGACAAGTCCGGATCTTCCGCCATTTTGGTCGGATCCTTGTCAAAGAAATACTCAAACCTTCCTTGTCCCGCTGAGAGTGCGGCAGCCAAATTGGTGGACGCGTTGGAGTGGTTTTTTTCAAAATCATCCCCTGATTCCGGGGTGAACCAGTGGATGGAGTTCCCACCCTCAACTGCATGCTTTTGGATAATTGATGCCACCAAAGCCATGTCCGGATCGGGGTGGTCACACACTCTTCCAGCCTTGAATTTTTTTTGATCCACTAGGACCAACATTCCATCTGCAAAATAATATTAATAAGATGATCAAGGAACTGATAAAGCTACAGATAGAAAGCCCAAAAATCACACTTTTTTAAAAACAATATTTACCCTCAAAAGTACACATTTGGTCTAAACCAATCAAAAGAAAAAATACCCAACCATCATACCTTAAAATTATACTGTACTTCAAGTGTGTTTATGTTTTTAAATAGATTATTGGAGTGTAAAACAAAACAGAAGACCACTTGGATCAAAATAATCAACTAAAACCAGAACAACAACCAAACAATAATCACTCTTTACATTAAATTTCAACTAAAAACCATATAAAACCAAGTTTATCTAAATAGTTAAAATCAGCTAAACCATAAACTTGTACGAAAACATATGTTCCTTGTGTAAAACATATTTTAAAAACAAAACACAATGCAATAAATAAAAAAGTATGAAAAACAGAGAAAATACTAGCTAGTAGTGTATACCTATCATAATGCTGTTTATTCCGGTGGTATTCTCATTCGGGGTGGGATATGTGATGTGGTCCTTTTCACCTTCATAAACAAACATACGTGAATTGAAATTATTCATTAAGCCCACATATAACACTACCAACCCACACCTTAAACCATGGTGACTGAAACTTGATTACTAAAATAAAGACATATATTTTAACTCAAACAGACAAAACATTATATTTAATATTTCAATATAAATAAACTAATAATATTCAAAACTTTAGAGTTCTCTTCAAAAAATCACAAATTCAACTCAAAAGCCTCTTTCTTTATAAAAAAAAAAAAAAAAAAAAAAAAAAAAAAAAAAAAAAAAAAAAAAAAGGATGAGCAATACACACAAACTCACTGCATTTATAATTTGTGCTAGATTTATTATTTGTGCTATAGCTATGACTAACATTTTTCACCAAGTGACTCAATAACTAGTGCATGTATATATAACAAAAGATTATCAATATTTTGAATACTTTTTAGCAATGCAATTCATTATACTTTTGTTGATACAATCCGACAAGTTACCTCTGAAACTCAAGAACATGTTGTCATCATAACCATTAAAAAGATGCACTCCCATCTGCAGAAATAAACACAAATTAAAACAAAATTATGATCGAGACACGCTTTAAACCAAGTTTTTAACAAACAAAATGAGACTTTCCAATGCTACTTGTTAAAAGAAAATTTATTACTTTCATCCAAATACCACTCAAGAAATGTTTTAACATAGTCTCTAAATTTGTAAAGTTTTTAAAACTATATATGCAAAAGAAAATAAACTTGAAATGGAAACCCTAGCAAAGAGATAAAAGCTCACCTGCAACGAGGGAAAGCAGATCTGTGGTGGTGTCAAGTAGATGAAGGCATCAAAGCACAAATAGAAGAAGAAGAAGAAGAAGAAGAAGAAGAAGAAGAAGAAGAAGAAGAAGAAGAAGAAGAAAGACTCTAGAGATCCAAAAAATTTGCTCTGTGTGTAGGTGATTTCAAATGAAACCGGTTGGTGTGTAAAGTAATGAAGTGTATGTTTGTTTTGGGTGTGACTTAACTTGCATTGAAGTTGGTAGATACATTGATTGACTTCATTTGCATTGAAGTTGGTAGATGAGATACATTGAAGTTCAAGTAAAAGTAAAAGCGTAAAACAAATCTAAAAGTAAAAAACTTAGGAGAGCATTAGAGCCCTTGGTAGAGGGTTGATTTTGTCATTTTACCCATCTAAAATGTTGACGGTTTCAAGTACTTAGCGATTCCAATTTCTTTACTCCCTCTTTTTTCATGACGAACCTCATTTTTTTCTTCATGTATGTGCGTATCTGTTTCCCATCCTCGTTCTTCATTTTTCTGAAACTGTAAAAATGGCTTTATAATCAATTCCTTAAAGATGATGATGGAAAGGCTCGGCTGATAGCGAGGCCAAAGTATGGATATTAATCTCGATCGAGGCTTTATTTTTTTGATTGGTTCTTTTAAGAAGAAGATATTCAATGAACATGATTGAAGATGAATCGATGATGCAAGCGATCGATCAATATCAAAGTTGCAGATATAAAAAATGTTGGTGATGAACTTGATGCTAATAACGTGCGATAATGATGACTATGATGATGCAACAGTGAAGATGATGCTAATGAATTTGCATAAAACGATGCTCAAGTCAACGATGATGCGAAACTTAATGCCGGTTAACAATTTTATTTTGAGCATTATGGTTATTAATAGGATTACGATTGAAAGATGAATATAACAAGGTTTTGAAAAGCCCACGCGTTGCGAAAAGAATGAAAAGAAATTCTCTATAGGATTAATTCCAATTTAAACTTTAAAATGCCTCGTTTACCCAATTAAATTTCATAATTCTATATACCCAATTAAATTGTCATATTTATCATATTTACCTATTTCATTATAAATTAATATAAAAGAAATTTAGATCATTAAATCCCAATACCCTTTAAGAATATAAATAAAGAGTATGTCCTCAATTTTTGTACATGATATGCAAGATAATGATTTAAGGACTTATAATTGAAAATTGTCGCTACTTATTATTTGAAGATTCCAAGACTCAAAGATAATGATTTAATGAAACACGGTTTTTGTGATGCTTGCTACTTTCGTTTATGATATACTGTAATTGGATGCGATTAATGAAAAAGCTTGCTACTTTTTTGGGCAAAGGGTTGGAAACGGAAATTGGATTTTGGGAAACTGGGATTAATGGCAGTGTGAGACAGAGAGAGTAAACGGTGACGGAACACAGCAGATCGAGATCGGAACGCAGTGGCAACTCGTATCGGGAAGATGAGACCAAAGACAAAAATTCTGCAAAGGCTTCGTTTATGTTTTTTAACTTCCCAGATTCTTGGGAATGGGAGAACTATGGAGGTTGTTTTGAAAGTATGGAACGGTGTATGATATGTTCATGGCCAAGAAGACACTACGTAATGGTAAGCGGTATAGATTTGTACGTTTCAAGAATATTGTTGATAATGAAATGTTACATAAGAGGTTGGAGGCGATATGGATCGACAAGTACAAACTCTGAGTGTTCAAAGCGGAGGATAGGAAAGAGAAAAACGTAAAGGTTGGTGGTTCGAAGAGTGAGAACTTGCGCAACAGGGGTGGTGTCCATATTCCAACAGCAAGGAATGTATGATGGGAGAAATGGCAGAAATGAATGCTTGTACAGTGTGGTGGTTTATAAGAACAATGGATGGACCGGGAATCCAGGAGTGAGGGGTGATCGAGCTAACAAAAATACGCATGTGATTGAAGTGGAACCGGACACGCAAGTAATGAGCATTATGTAGTATCATTGGGAAGGTGAAGAGGATGGAGTATTTGGAGAAGATTCATACATTTATCGGAATGGAAGGTTTGGAAAATGTCCTAATCAAATATATTGGTGGTCTCATCATAATGTTAGCATTTGAAAAAGAAGCAGACTGTTGATAACATTATTAACAAACAAGATCATGGTCTTAGACAATGGTTAGTGAATATTCATAAAGGAGATGAGTGGGTTAAGTTTGATGGCCGTTTAACTTGGTTGAATATTGTTGGGGTACCGGTAGTGTGGTGGTGTGGGTATTTCGTAGAATTTTGTTCGTTAGAGGGTAATAAAAATGTCGTAGTTGGGAGAGTGTTAGTGCAAACAACGGAGATAGGACTAATCAAAGAGATTGTACAAGTTAAGAGGGGTGCAACACAGTTGAGTATCAATGTGGTGGAAGAAGTGCGAGATTTTGTCGCAGTGGAGATGGAAGAGGAAGTGTGTAGTGATTCCAAAGACGAAGAATCAGAAGACCCAATGGAGGATGGAGAATGCGACTGAGGCGGTGAGGGGAGCCTGCAAAGTGCGGGAAGACGAAAAAGGTGAAGGTTGCCTGAAAAATCCCGGTGATCATGAACAGTCAGAAAGGCGTTGAATTTTTTGTTAATGGTGGAAACTATGAAAAGAATGATACTAAAATTAACATGTCAACCAATAATGTGAGACCGAGTTTGGCGGAACAAAATAAATGTGAAGTGGCAGCAAAATATTCAAATGGTGAGGAAAGATTACGTAGGAAGGTCTTGGGCCTAAAAATCATAATGGATCAACTAGTGATATTGGGCCAACAAAAAATAAGAAGAACGATAATGTATTTTGTTCTTCCAAATGACATTGTTAGTAAAAAATCAGATAGAGATCAACGAGAGCACAAGATCAGTTTGATAATCAATCATCTTTTTTAACAGAAGAACAGCGATGGGATTGAAGGTGATGCCTCAACTAGTAGTGATGAAGCAAATGACGGTATGATGGAATTAAGTCTGGTTTTAAGAGATATTAAAAAATTATAATAATAATAATAAATAAATAAAAAATAAAAAATAAAAATAAAAAATACACGTAAAAAAATAAAAAAAACCACGACAGAGAATGGTAATATTGTGAAAGTGATTAACACAGATAGTAGAAAAGCAAGAGGTAGCACAGTGACGGAACTACATAGGAGATATGGTGGGCCATGACCAACCCAAGAAACTTTTTTACAAGGCATGCATATGTAAATTTAGTCTAAAAGTTCATAAAAGGATAATTTGGCCCATCCAATTTTTGATCAATTATTAAGCGTGAATGCAAAAATTGAACGAGTATTTATTATGTTTTTTTATTGTAAATTTATAAGATGTGTGCGTTTATTATAGCCTTATAGGTAACATTTATAAGATGTGTAGGCTCGTGAGTTTAATATGATCGAGTTATTGACTTTTTGATGAACTTTTGCTATTTATGAAAGTGTACTCCGTTAGCCTTAAAAATGTTCAAATTTCTGTAAGTTATATGATGTAACACTTCATTCGGCCCACCCGAGCTCAAAAGTTTGGCTCCGTCAGCACGAAGCAAAGAAGCATCCACGTAGCCAAAGCAGTAGCTCAAATGAGGAACAAAATTGTAGAATCGAAAAATAATTTGAATTGGGATGGGTCAATTAATTCAGATCTGTATAAGGTTAACCATGACAAGTCAGTGTCTCGTAGTGATGAGAGAGGGGTAGCAGAGATGTCAAGTCAGCGTTCAGGAGACTATTGATTAGGATAGAGTTCGAGAGATTGGTGAGATGCTTGGAGTGGTGTGGGAAAAGAAAAAAGCAGGGAACGAATTCGATAGTGAACGAGCGTGATCAAATGTAAGTGTATTGTGTTGGAAGTTTGTACATTTTGGTTGTATCAAATAGTGTATTTATGAAGTGTATATCTATAAATATTAGAGGTATTGCGACTGTAGGAAAGCAAGAATGGGTTCAAAAATTTTGTAGAAAAGAAAATCCATGTGTGTTGCCTCTTCAGGAAACGAAGTATGGTCTGGTAGAGAAACAATGGGTAGAAGACATTTGGGGAACGAGGAATTTTGGCTTTGTTCAAGTAGAGGCAAACGATAGGTCGGGGGTTTATTGTTAGTTTGGGAATCTAACATTTTTACCATGAGTCAGATTGCCGGAGATGTTGGATATGTGGCGGTTAAAGGTAGTTGGAAAGGTAACGATGATGAGGTTATTCTGGTTAGCGTGTGTGGCCCTCATCCGGCTGCTAAAAAAGGAGAGTTATGGAAAAAATTGGAAAACCTAATTAATGGGTGCAAAGCTTATTGGTGTATATTTGGGGATTTTAACAAAGTTAGGGGCCAAGAGGACCGTCTCAATACTCAGTTTCAGGTTAGGGAGTCTGACGACTTTAAAGAATTTATTGCCGCTACACATTTAATGGAGGTTCCTTTAGGTGGGCATCGATTTACACATATTAGTGATGATGGGTTGAAGTTTAGTAAATTAGACAGATTCTTAGTATCATAAGAGTTCAAGAATGTGTGGGGGTAGTTTGGCTGTTGTCGCTTTAGACCGTAAGTTATCTGATCATTATCCTATAGTGTTGAAGGACATGGATATTAATTTTGGTCCTAAGCCATTCAGAGCTCTTGACATATTGCTTGAGGAGCCTGACATTCAGATTGTAGTAGCTCGAGCGTGGAGTAGGTCAGTAAGGGGGAACAGACCAAATTGTGTTCTAAGAGACAAATTTAAAAATTTAAAAGAGGATCTTAAAGCTTGGAGTAGAAACCGGTTTGGGGGGTAGATAAGAATATTGATGAGTTTAGCCAAGTAGCTATGAGGTTGGAACTTGAAGTCGAAAAGAGACATTTAGAAGAAGATGAAAGGAAGGCTTGGATTGAGGCTAGACGGCAGTGGATTGAGACAGGATAGAGAAAAGGCTAGTATCCTTAAGTGAAAGTCTAGAGTTAACTGGGATATTGAGGGTGACGAGAACTCCAAGTTGTGAAAAGTATTCATGGGCCATAACTGGGTGCATATTTTGTGATACATAAAGTCGGTTGTGAGATGTTTAATGCCGAGGATGAATAGTTATTATTGAAGGTACAAACAGTTAATGCGTGTTTGAATATCTTAAACAAATAAATAATTAGTAACGTGTTAATGGTGATTAAGTTATGTCACATTATAATATATCCTTAGTGATACACATAATAGAAATAATTAAAGTTCATATGTAAAATAAGAAAAAATAAAAAGGTTTGATACACACAAAATAATGTAGTGGTTAATTTGACACATTTAGAAATTGATTTATCTATCCCATACTACCCAAGTTAAAATTTTACACAATACTACGAGTAAGAAACTTTGTTTCTTTCCGAAAACACAATATACTAAACCTTATAGTAGTTTTAGATCTTTTCTACTGTCAAAAACTCTAATAAATTCTCCCATATTCATATTTTTCTTAATGAACGACTATGTCGAAACATCGTTCCATGCAAGTATGCAACATGTTCGAGATGAATGCAATTTCCTAGAAGTTAATGCACACAACTAAGGATGGCAAAAGTATCCGTAACCAATGGATCAAACCAAAACCGGCCATAGACAAACGTGTCAAACTAAAACACGAGACAAACGGGCAGATGCGGGGGGGGGGGGGGGGGGGGGGGGGGGGGGGGGTGTTGCAAGTACTGGTAAAAGCAAAACGAAAATTCATGTGAAGAATATGCCTTATAAAAAAATGCAACTATAGATGGTCGTATGGTTCTTAGTTGCCATCAGATGTGACACTGATTAGGCATCTAAATATTAAGCAGTCAGATGATATTGCTTTCCTATTGGTAGTAAGCCAACAGAAAGCTAGAGTAAAATTTACTATAATCTAGTTGCTTCAAAATATCACTTCTTAATTGGAATTGAGGCTGCAGGATAAAAGGTCATGATAGAAACATCTCAAACAAAACATAACAAGGATATCAAGAGACTTATGATAGCAGAAGTTAACTTTCATATTTCAAAAACCATCATCATGCTCATAAGCACGGCATATAAGTTTACGACCATAAAAGACCCATCATCATCTGAGGCACAAACAAAAGCACTAAAGCTTTGTTTGGCAATCCATACTATTACTTACATCATTGGGGATAATAAAGCAACAAAAACTCCATATCTTTCCACTAGTTAAAGTCAACGACAAATTAGCATCAAAAGTACTCACAAGGTTCAAAAAGGCCATCACGAATCTATCAGTAGATCATGACACTCATCACATTGTCATGCATGACTGAGAGAGAACAAACTTCTGTTGCACACTCATAACGGGAATCACTGAAACTGATCTCCCTCCTTTTCAAGACTGAGCTCTGAATGCATGGGGTGGGACTGCAAACACAAGTTTCCTTTATAAAAAATGTACAGATATACTAAATGCAACATTATAACAGCAAAACACTGAATTATGAAAAAAGAAGCAAAGGGCTTACCAGTGGAGACATCTTGGGTGCACCAAACTCAGTAGGGTGACAAATCTTTGTGTCCACAAGTCCACAACAGTTCTTGACAAATTTAATAAGAGAAAGAATTAGAATAATAAATAAAATAAACATTAACAGTATAATGTATACAGTAGTTAGCAAATCAGAAATTCATAAACCTGGACAAATCTTGCCACTCCATCAGTGCTAGCAATGTCGCCATGCCTCACAGGGAAGAAGTGAGCATGTTGCCTTTTATGAACCACAATGAATGTCACAGGAGGCATGTAGTTCTCCTCCAATGAAATACACGCCTGAAACATCAGTAACATATTTTAAAAGGGGGAACAGAGTCTATTAGTATTAAAACAAGATATGCAAAACAAAAAGTACCTTTCGGATCTTTTCCATCTCATTCAGCAGAACTTCCTTGAACTGGCCCTCACTGACTCCATCTCTATAATACCAGTACCTTGTTAGAAAGGTCATGATGAGTGAATAAAGGGTAGCAGATAAACAAATGGAAATGACAAGAATCCCTTTATCCTAAACTTAATTCAATACCGAACGAATACTCTATTCAAAAGGAGTTAACTCTTTACCTGATCAACCCTCCATGAATGATACCTCTCTTAGGATCATTATAGTTCATGTACAAATCCTGAATGATTTCCTGCGGTCCTGCCTATGTGGCTGTGCAGTTACAAGGCCTTTGTACTTGGTCACTTGAGGCCAGTCTATGGAAGCTGCCACCTGTATGATAATACAGGAGTCAAACTTCTAAGACAATCAACATTACATAAATGCGTCGAAATAGGTGGGTAAAAATGTGTGGGTCAATTAACACAGAATATATGCACACGTCAGACTGGGTCACTTTTAATATGAGATCAAATAAGTCAAATTAGGCTGGTGCTGAGAACATTTTGTTTGTCTCTAATCATTTGTAAATAGTAAGTTGTGAATGTGTCAAACTATCAATCAAGGAAAAACTATAAACACCTTAACAGTTAACCTCTTAAGGACATTAACACCATAATGGTTTCAGATATAATTACTTTACAAAGAAACTTTAGAGACCGTTTCACTTAAACTTTTTCAAACATTATGAGTAACTATTTACCTGACCAAACCTCCATGAATGACACCTCTCTTAGAATCATTGGACTTTGTGTACAAGTCCTGAATGATTTCATGCCTATGTGGATGCGCACATACAAGGGCTTTGTGCTCAGTCACTTGAGGCAAGTCCATGGAAGTTACCACCTGTATATCATACAGAAGTCAAACCTCTGAGAGCATCCACAGTGCATAAACATGTGAAATAGGTGGGTCATGTTACGGGTCAAAATGGGCCGTATAATGCAGAAAATATGTGCTGGTAGAAAATGGGTAGGTTAATTAACAAATAATACACGTGAAACCAGTATTTGTACTTAGTCACTTAAGGAGTTTAGGCCAATCCCCTGAAGTGACCATCTACAACATTTTTATCCATTTTTCTCTTACCTTCTTCACATTTTCAATATCTAGCAACAGCTGAAGCCCGTGTTTAGTTGCAGTCTCATGGGCTTTCTTCTTTCCTTTAGAGTCTTTCTTCTTTCCTTTCGAGTATTTCTTCTTTCCTTTAGAGTCTTTCTTCTTTCCGGTAGGTGCATCTCACTCAGAGGCGGCTGAAATAATATATAGAGTAATTGGAATTAGCAGGGAAAGGTAACATAACGGGCTGCAGGATGTATTGTTTAGATGCATTTCTGTCTTTTGAGATTAGGATAATCACAGTTGATTCGAGTGTTGGTCAAACTGATCATCATATAATTTGTGGGCGGGCTAGACAGTAGACTTGATTCTAAAATGATTATCGGATATAAAATATTTGGAATTAGTAATAAGAAGAAAGAAAACAGGCTGATAGAGGCTGTGTTTGTGTGTGTTCCTGTTTTCTGAAGTGATTATCTTTTTATAAAACTACACCCAAACACTTGGAAACTGATTATTTGCTACTTCACGACGCCATAAACAGATAGTCACTTCAAAACCCAATGGCAAACACCTACACTATAGCAGAAAGACATTTGACAAAAAATTGATACGTGAAATTGATGTTCTTGATTACCAGGACCTTCTAATAAAGTTTGGTCCATTAAGATTCTGTTTATATCAAAACCGTAGTTATATTCAGCTATGTTGATAAAATCAAATTAACATCTTTTCCTATGTTGCTACATCTTGCAGTTTCGGGTGTGAATTTTAAACATGAAAACTTCAAGCTACATATTTTCCACAAGAATATGGAAACTTCAAGCTACAAAGAAATCTCCATGTTTTATAGAGGCGCCAATGACTGGTAAAAAATAGATTTTGTTTTCATGTGAAATAGAAGCTTTCGGATTTAATTTAAGAATGCAGCTTTGATAATATGAATGGCGCCACTTTTTTATTGAACTTTCAAAATAGCAATAATCATAATACTGTGGGCAGAGAGACTAACCTCCTGTTTCTTCTTAAGAACTCTGAATGTGTATAAAGCACACTTTGTTAGATCAAAATTCCCGTCACTTCCACCCCTACTAGGTGAGAAGTCGGGATATGTATTCTTGTCGAATTCTTTTCTCACTAGACATTCCAGACCACATTTCACAGCCAATCCCTTGATATCCCAAGAGTCGAGGTGAAACACCTGTATGACACCATTTTCCTTGAGCATAGGTGACGCAGTAAGAAACAGATTTTCAACAAAATTTGTATGATCTTCCACGGTAGCCTCTTCATTCGGCAACTCGGGTAATATCATGTACATCTTATCATACTCACGTTTCAGATCTGCATCTTCCCCCATTTTCGTGGGTCTTCCCCAAAGTATGGCACAAATCTGCCTTGTCCAATGACCTGGCCTTATTCAAATTCTTTTTTCCTTTGCAGTGATTGGCATAAAACTCAGCCTCGGATTCCTTTGTAAACCAGTAGAACCAGTTGCCACCCTCGATGGCATGCCTTTTAATAACCGAAGCAATAAATGCCAAGTCAACATCTGGGTAGACCAACAGTTTAGCGGTTTTACTTTTCAGAGAATCAACCTCAATCCTCACCCCGTCTACAATTTTAAATAAGATTATGTTAAAACCCTTTTAATCAAAAATCTCTTATAACAAACACACAGGGATAAAACCAACCATAAACACATGTGCTATAAGCACATTCTTATGATTTCTCATTATCATGCAGAGTGAGTTAACACTTTTTGAACAAGGTATACTAACTTTTACTCCCATAAATAATGTTTAACTAAACTAGTTATAAGGCCCATGCGCACACGGGGTTCACACATGCTTTTTTTTTTTTTTTTTTTTTTTTTTTTTTTTAAATAATTTGTTGTTGACGTGAATTCCACTCAACTTCTAATGGGATAAAAGGTGCCTGCATACAAATTGTATAATTATCTAATTATATCCTGACGAGTATAATGAATAATAATATTTCAAATATATTTGTGTTTGAGTAATTCAAAGAGCACATATGTGATTTTGATAGCTTTATGTGATCTATTCTATTTGAAGGTGTTTGCAATTTCAGAATTTCACTGGGCCGGATATCAATATATGTGCATTATGCATAAACTAGTTTAAGACCCGTGTAATACCCGGGCAGTCCAAACATATTTGTTTTTTCTTTCAAATGCTCAGATAAATGAATGTCATCTAATTTTATAGGCGTTTGTTAATATACTAATTACTAAACTTCAATCATGTCATTTCATGTAAAGTAATTGATGGTTTTTATATAGTAATCAACCACATATCACTGTATATTTGATTTTTTTTGTAACAAAAATAATGGCACGGAATGGTCAAGTTTTGGGAATGGAGGTAAAAGAAACCCATCGTTAACATAAGAATGCTTGCTCTTAGGGCATATCCGTCATTACCAAAGTATATGCATTTGGTTTACGGACATCTTCATAATCCACTCGGAACATACACAAAATAGACCCGTAAGACCTTCACCAAATGTCAACGTAAATATAAAATAACTATTTAAATAGAAATAAACCGAAAAAAAAGACATATCCAAAACAGGGTGAAATGGAAAATAGAATTTATATAATTCCATAATCGTAAGTTTAAGGATTATAGTCACCGGTAAAATATTAAAATTTAGTACCCGAAACAATATTTGCACATAAAAATTAAAATCACAGGTAACAAAGATTGGCAAGTTTATAAATATCTGGTCATAAGTTTTTAATAAAACCTATAGGCTTCTTAAAATTGAATTTCCCCAAAGATCTCAAGTTCTAGTTTCAAGCAATGCAGACATCAACAGTTGAAATAATACATAGTTAGCTTCAAGCAATGCAGACATCAACAGTTGAAATAATACATTAGGTCTAGAATATACGGGGTGTATAAATTTATTTTATTTCAATTAATTATAAGTAGAATCCAACTATAAAGATGACAAAAATACAAAATCTTGATATTATTTATCCAATATTCCTATGACCTAATATTTATGTTTTACAGAGACTACTTAAGAGTTCTTTCAAGCAAAAATAACGTTATTATATCTCAAAAAGGCCAAAGAACACGTCTTATTTATGATAATCAATGTTTGAAAAGGCCGAGGAACACATCTTATTTATCAAAAACAATCTTTATTATCTATTGCAGCACACATGCAGCAAATAGACCGAAAAGACCAAAAAAATTATATATTGTGTTACTATGGAAAACTGAATTTACCAAAGAAATGTAAAAAAACACATTTTTCTCACTAAACCAAAATATCCATGGAGACCAGTAGTACCATAAATGACTTAAAAAATAAGCAATCCCAAACACCCCTATAAGTAAATCCTTGAATGTAAAACTGGTCAGCGCATTTCGACCATGTCTAAACTATCATCCAATTCATGTAAAAATAAGGTCACATTTTACATCTAAACTGAAGTTTGAGTAAATAGCTAACAAATTTAATTTTGGCCCAAATGTATTTCCTGGTCCATAAAAATAAAGAATAATTTGAAATTTCAAATGGAAAAGTACTTTATTACACCCTAAACGGTCTATTTCTCTACAAATAATGACCTAAGGAATAGTAGTCACAATTATTTTAAGCCATAAAGAAAAGTTTTGCCAAATTTTCTATCCAAAAGCATGCACCTTTGTATATAAGTATTTTTGTTTTTGTCAAATAACGCATCAAAGATTAACGAAGAGAAATATCAAAACCTCCCCATGAGAGTATTCTTTGATCTTCAGCTCTCACTATATGACCTTGTTGTCAAGTGTCAATACTACATCAAAGTGAGATAAGAGTTCTAAAGCAGGCGCTGTCAAATTCTCTATAAGTAGTTGCAACTAAAAGTTGATCTGGGTTTAATAAATTTAGTTTGAAAAAAGGCAAAAAGGGTCAAAATTTCCCAAAACGGGTAGACTCATATATAATGTAACCAGTGACACGGGTATAACTCAAAACTCTTTTAGCAAAGCAGGCATAAATGGTTCCAACCAAAAAATTTACTCAAATCACAGGTAAGAATAGATTTATAGGCAATTAGTTGTACTAACTGGCTATGTTATTACATAGAAAAGTAGATACATGTAGCAAATCTGGAATAGAGCTCAAGAAAAATATTTGAGATAATTCAAATTTTAAATTTGATTGTAGAGAAATCAAATCTATAGACAATTGTAGCAATTTGCCTTTTCCAATCAGAGAAATCAAGCATACATCCCCTCTTCATCATTTTATAAGATCGTAAATAACACCTTTATGCCATTTGTAAGCCTAAAGATAAGAAATGAGAAGCGGGATAATGGATATGAAGAGTGACTTACTCAAATCAACTGATATAGCAGATATAAGAGGACCACGGCTTCCTCTAAGGCTCTAACAGTGTTGAAGTAGTGCCTTTTCCAGCCCAATAAACTCGAAATTTGGGCGTGTTAGTTGCTACAATTAACTGTGTAACTCTTTACAACTGGCCTGCTAGCACATCCGTCCTCTTTTACTGTATTAAAATCATTTAGTTTAACTCCCCCATCAAAATATCGTACAGACGTAAACAATGTCAGAAGTTCTGTATAAAGTTTCATATGCGACATTATTATTCACCTACATGGTTCTATTATCTAAAATCAACCATTAAGCTTAAACTATTATGGATCTATATAATAATATGATAATACAACAACAACAACATACCCAATCCCGCGAAGGCGAGGTATGGGGGAGGTAGAAATGTGGACAGGTCCTACCCCTACCCCAGGTAAAAACCTGGGAGTAAAGAGACTGCTTCCAGGGAGACCTCCGGCACGTGCACCAGTGCGAGTGATAGAGAAACCAAAAAGATGCAAGTAGTAAAAGAGCAACAAGTAAAAGCAAATAATATGATAATGATAAAACTATAATGATTGTCTAATAGGTTATTTCAATATGCAATTCCAAAGACCCTCTAAAAGCTAATGTTGGTATTGTTCGACCAACAACCTGGTAATCTAAAGCGGAATCACATAATCTTGAAGCACACACAATCTACCTATGAAGAAGCCTTGCATTGACAGAAAAGTAAAGAACACACACGCGATAAATACTTAACCGAACGTTTAATACAAACCATCTTGTGCGGTCTCTTTTCTTTTCTGTCGATAATAAGCAAGGCTGTAAGTGTGTGTTTCGTCTTCAACTTTCGAAGTTATTCCGCTCTAGAACCAGGTTGTTAGTTGTCAACACCAACAGCTAATTATTTCACCCTTAAATAAACAGATAGGTATGTTTAGATAAGCAATCCTAAACATCCTTTGATTCCTCAACAACTACTTATCTCATTAACATATTCAACCAAAGGTTCGTCACTAAGTCTTTAGTCTTCTACATATCATGATATCAATTCTGAACTATGCAAGTAATATGTTTGACAACGAAAAATTCAAAGATGATATCATAGCCAAGACTTGCAACCTTTACTTACATAATAGCTTTTACTCAAACAAATTAACTATTTATTGATTTTTACTTGGGCATTTCAACAAACACTTGGAGCATTCAAATTTCAAAACAGATCACAGTAATAAGTCGAGAGTAATTCGACACACACAATTCTGTTAAAAACGTGATATGTAATATGATGAGTAGCTATATGCATACAAACAAAAAATCAAATCATTTGGAACTATGAAAAAATACCTGCTAATGCAAATGAATCTCATAGTTTTTTGAAGCGACTTTCCTACCTACATAGAAGAAGACATTGATTAAGTACTTGCATCAAAAGAAAAGAAAAAGAAACCTTAATTAGTCTAATGCATTAACATCAACAATCTTACATACATTCATCACTACACCAGAAAATAAAAATCACAGTAACTGAGAGTGAAATGATGAAATAAGAAGCAGATACATGTAGCAAATCTGGAATACAGCTCAAGAAAAATATTTGAGATAATTTGAATTTTAAATTTGATTGCAGAGAAATCAAACCTATAGATAATTGTAGCAATTTGTAGGCTCATCCAATAGCTACATGCCACCTCATCAAAATTGCATCAGCAAAAACCCTTGTTTAATAAATAGATATAGATTTCTACATGCCCATGGTTAGCTAACAGCTCTACTTAACTATAAGTTCTCATGTAGACTAAGATAAACCATGAAGAGATAAGATGAAACGAACAAATCATTGACGCATCAATGGAAATTCCTAAAGATATATATAGTCAATTAGAACAATACTCCATTAACGTTTAAAACATTCGATGTGCTTATCAGCTTATGCCAAGCTATTATACTTTGGTAACTATTAAACTTATGTGAATCTTGCACTTAATAAAAAACTGTTCGTTGCTCATGTCTTTTAGGGTATATAAATATTGATTGATTAAATATGTACAAACAACTATCAAATGGTTATACAATGTACCAAGAAAAATGGTTGATTTACATTGCAATAAAGTTGAAGGAGGGTTGTTTTAAACAACCACTGGTGCTTTGATCTAACATGTCTGCTTTCTCAAATGCATAGTTACGACCTTAGTACACATACACATTAAAAAAAAAAAAAAAAAAAAAAAATGTTATTAGCATTACTTTGTTGATAAATCAATGGTGATAGTTATAACTATGGTTTAAGAGCTGAGAAAAGGATAAAGTATTTACAAAAATAAGCAACGGGAGCTCTGTCATTTTCGATCTATATGTTGCAACCAGAAAATTGGGACCAAATTGTTGAAGGGACATTGAGACCACCTTATTATCGAAATCTCCATGGAGAAGATTTGCTCTTGTTATCGGAAAGATCAAGACTTTTCTTTTACTTTTTATGTTGCCTTGTTACCATTTGTCTCCTCTCTTTACCACTTCATTATCTAGATCTACATGTGACAATACACCAGTCCAACTACACTATCAATCAATTTGAATATTCACACTGGTGTATGCATGAACAACAACAAATAATATACAAACCGAAGAGAGGATAAAGCTAGCAGATTGAGTTAGCATGCATGATGCATGGCTTATTTTTTTAGTATAGTGTTGTTGGTAATATAGAATAAAAACTGTGATGTCATGGTTACATTTAATCTTCAGCAAATTATATTGGTTGGTAGTTGATACTTAGGCTAAAAGCCTTATTAAGTTCTATCTATAACGTTTCTTAGATGAGAATGTTGTTTATGTCGTACCTTTTTTAGATCCTATTAGTTAGTTTACATACATTTCAATATCCACAATTCATAAAATAATGTCAAACAAATTAGCAAGCATAGTACATAATGTCAAGAAAGTAAACTTACATTTTCTCTGATATAATTGTAAAACAAAATGGAGAGCATATTGTAGAAAAGAGATTATTTTTAAACTGGGTTCTCATAGATCAATGAAAATACAAAGGATACGGAAAACTATAAATCATTTATAACTTTATTTTTGGTAAACTTATCTGCACGTGACATTAGTATAAGACCTAAATTTAGGGTATACTAAACAACACTGCAGTGAGCATTGTAATAAAGGTCCATATTGTTTCCAAGAGTTCTTAAAGGCAGTCTTGAAGAGTGACGAGCAACCCCTAATTTTCTTCCTTACGAGTCGCTGCCTATTTAAACAATTGCCAACTTTTTCTATATTTAACCATTTAAACTAAAGAGACCCTGATAAATAAAACAGGCAAAATGATTAGCATGGTTAATGAACTTCCATTTTAAGCTGCTAGAAATCTCATATAAGATATGAAGATAAATAAACCATGAGATCCACCAAAAGACTCATGAGGTATTCAAAATAACATGGCTGCCATGTTGTTCTTTATGTTCTATTGTTTTAAGCAACTTGTTTTATTTGTGGAGATTCCAATCTGATTTTTCACGCTGAGCATAAAAATGTTTCTTCTCTTGATCAATACAATCGTATCTACTCAGTTTGTGAGCATCAGATTCTAAACTCTAATTGTCAACTTATCTAGCAACTCGGATGCATAAAAAAGAAGCGAGGTACCAATTTACTGGGCAGTTGATATTCTTTTTCATAGATATACATAAAATACCTTACATATGCAATTACCTTGACATAAATCAAACACGTACATGAAACCACTGAAGCAGTAAACAACATAGGATGGATACGATTTTCTTGAATCATACGTTGCAGGATGAACAGCACATGCTTCTGAGCCAGAATCCCATCACCCTATATTAAACAAACGATAACATTACAAAATAAAAACTATCACATATCTTGATTTTGACCAATGGACAATCTCATTGTTTTTGTAGTTAATACGGGTGTCATCAAAATCCCCCTTTTTTTTTGTTTTCATGATTGCGTTGTGCAAGAGTTCTAGTTTGTTAACTTTGACAGTTGAGATTAACACCAAGAGGGGACCCACCTTCATCTATTTTGAACTCGAATGGCGTCTCATTCTCTCCTTTTTTCACAAACACACCTGCATAATTTACTATGGAGTTACAGGCTTTTCCTGAACATAACGGAAACTCAAACTCGCAATCTAAGTGTTGTAAAACTTGGATCAGTATTATCGGGCGACTATCGAATCCACATTTCTCCCACTAAAACCTCTTCAACAAAGACCCTCATAAGCAACAACTTATATAAAACTATCTCATACTCACAACATAACCAAAATTCAAAATGTTACAAAACCCATCAATAAAAAACATAACTTCGTAATTTATAACTATAATCAATTCTCCATTCATCATATATGCAAGCAGTTTTGATAATAATTGTATGATTGGAGTATGTATTAAAGGATAGAGAGTTGCACATACCCATAGCGTTTGGCGAGTTACATTGTTTCTTTGATGAGTTTTTAGAGCTTGATTTAGCGTCTATGGAGACCGGCTGATGGAGGATTGTGGTGGTGTTCCATATGTACATGAGCAATTCCCAAACATCTAGAGCGTGTGTGTTCTCCTATTTTTTACAGTATTTAAGTAAAACTTTCAGGTGAAGTGGTGAACTATAATATATTTTAGTTTAGTATAACAGTACCGGCGCAATGCGGCTGCGGGTTTATATTTTGCGTTATTTGATTACATGTTTAGTTGTCTTCATGCTTTATAAGTGAAATATTAGAGATGGTTAAGAATTTTAAGCATTTTTAATTATAAAAGTACTCCAAAATAAGGGTGAGCATGGTCCAAAAACCGGACTGGACCGGCCAAGACCGGACCGGACCGAAGACCGAGAACCGGAAAAACCATAGATCGAGACCGGACCGAATGTGGTCGGTCCGGTTCGGTCCGGTCCGGTCTTCGGTCGGTCCGGTCCAATTAGCCATATTTTGCCACGTTTTTTCGGGTTTTTGATCGGTCCGGACCGGACCGACTTTTAAGCATTTTTAATTATAAAAGTACTCCAAAATAAGGGTGAGCATGGTCCAAAAACCGGACTGGACCGGCCAAGACCGGACCGAAGACCGAGAACCGTAAAAACCATAGACCGAGACCGGACCGAATGTGGTCGGTCCGGTCTCGGTCCGGTCCGGTCTTCGGTCGGTCCGGTCCAATTAGCCATATTTTGCCACGTTTTTTTCGGTTTTTTGATCGGTCCGGACCGGACCGACCGGACCGAGGACCGAATTAGGCAAAAAGCCTAGACCGAGGACCGGACCGAATGTGGTCGGTTCGGTCCGGTCCGGTCGGTTTTGTCGGTCGGTCCGGTCCGTTTGCTCACCCTTACTCCAAAATGCATTATAATGTAATATAGATTATATTTTTTTTGAAAATCATGTATGTTATTAGAAAATGTGTTTTAATTACTTATACTTTTAGCTTTATAACTTTGATTGCTGAATTTTAAGAGTTTCTATATTAATTAAGTCTTAATGCTTTATAATATGATTTAAGATTAATTGACAACCAAACTTTTTTTACATAAAAAGGGATTAGTCTCCGCCCTCCAACTTTATTTGACTTAATGGATGAGATTAATCACAACAATTTAAAAAACTCGCTTTCATCCTTTTTTTCAAATATCAATATCTTTTAAACCGTTAATCGTTAAACAAAAAAAATATACCGTTACGACGAGTATTTAGTTATCTTTCTATATATAGGCACTTTGATATACTTTCGATAAAAACAAAATTTTGTGTTTTTCACTTTTTTCGTTAATGAAATTTTCATGAAAAAATCATGTGTGATTTAACATTAATATCACATGTGATATTACATATCATATGTGATCTAACACTAATATAACACGTAATATTACATATCACATATTGATGACATATAATACGGATAACAGGCCTACTTGGCCCGGATTGTACTATAACACATTTGGGCCCCGGCCCAACGAAACAAATGACCGGATGTCACCAAAGCCCAAGCCCCAAGTAGGGCATAATCCGGACCATTAACAAATAGACGCGGACCGCCTAAACGATACCCCTGAGGTAAGCTTACGGACCGGCTTCCGGTCCGGAAGACGATCCGCATCCGCAACATCGATTAAGTTGCGGATCCTTGCCCGACAAGGGTCTCACACCGGCCACTACAAAGATATGCAAGATGTTAGGAAACCCTAGTATCTCGTCCACCTATAAAAGGCAACCCCAAGTTGCATTGATGAGGTATGACTTTCTCACTCATCCCAATACACAAATATTTCTCTGACAACATGAGTACTTACTCTCACGCCGGAGCTTAATCGTGGGGTCCGTCCCCACGGTAAGGCTAACGGTTTACCTTTGTTTGTGCAGGGAATACAATCTACTTGGATTAGTGCATAAACCATACAGCGGACGATCCACCAAGGACTGCCCGCATCGAACTAAGCCCAACTCTAACCCAATTACACTTTTTGCACTAACAGGTTAGTGTCATCCGTGGGGCCCAGTACATAACTGTGTTCTAAAAAAAAATACTCATCATGAGCCAAAACACAAACCCTGTTACTCCCGCACCCACGTCCGTCGTGCGGAACACGGGGGTAAAAGGTACAGAAGCAGTATTGGAAGATGATGATGGGCTCGCACCTAGCACAAATCTCCGTGATTTTTGTGATAGGAATTACGACAAGATACTACCCATCGTTGCTGAGAAGTTTATTTAAGGAAAAAAAAAAAAAAAAGCAACAGAAGCTCAAAGAGGTCAAAGCTAACCTCGCCTTCAAAGAAGAGTCACAGCAGTCCGAATAAAAAACACCCTCCCGGAAGAAAGACCTCAGAAAGAAAATCAAAGCTAAGCGTTCCAGAGCGAAACTAAGAGCCCTGATCCACGGAGGGGGTTATCAAGGTCGCTAAAAAGAGGGGAGCTGGATAGAAGAAACGTGTTCAAAAGGTTGGAGAAGGGAGTATTCCATAGACTCGGAAGCAAAGAAAAAAGCGTCTTCGTTACTCACAAGACTCCCAGCGACAACCTCATAACAAGGACAAAAGAAGGGAGGAAAGCTACTACCAAACACTCTGCTCTCAAGTTTCCGGGAGATTTCATAGCTACGGGGGATGATTTCTCATAAAGAGATGACCGGAGTCACAGGGGCGGAAGATCTATGTCACAACCCACAATTTCAGGTCATTTTTCCAAACTTCGACATTCTACTATTCACAAATTACTATTCATCGATCACTATTCATCGTTTTACTATTCATCATTTTTTAGGTCAATTTGACATTCCGAGACACATTCAGAAATTTTACTATTCACTTGACACTATTCATTTCCGAGAGAAAACCACTATTCACGTGCATTACTCATGTCGTCGTAAATTTAGTTTACGAGTGTTCAAATTCGCGTAACCGTATTGGTTCAGGAGCGAATTCATGCATTATTATCAGGGACATTTCATACGGACTAGAAATAGTCTGCATATCATCATTAAGGCACTTGCATACTATTCCACTCGTAGGGTATTCAAATTATATTTTTAATATAATTAACGAATTACGTATGTTTATTTTAAATAAACACTAATACGCGAACTATAAATGTGACTAACACGTCCGACACTCCCAACTATGATCCCAAGATATTTTTATACTCATTTGTATAATATAAAAATTTATAATGTTAATTTACCCGGTATTTTGGAAATTTATTTATTACTTATCGTACGTCTAACTTAATAACGACGGTTTTCACAAAAATTAAACAATAATCACCCAAACTCTCCGTACTTGTACCCGACCTATTTTTACAATTTTTACGACTTTATTATGTCCCGAATAACTTCAATAAAATTTATTTCTAACAAACCCGGTACCCGATAAAACCTAAAACTAACACAACAACACATTACCACTAACTTTTTAAAATAAACCCAAGACAACCCCCCCCCCCCCCCCTTGGTCCTAATGAGCTAATCTCACCAACCAAATTTATTACCAACCTAACTTTTGTCTCCTAAGTATAAATTACACATTTTCATCCCATTTTATCACAAATCATTTTTACAAGTGCAAGAAAACTCTTTCTCTCATTTTCTCTTATGGTAGAATCGACCTAGGGTGATCAAGAAGCAAGAACAACAAATTTTCCAAGATCTAGGTGTAAACTTGTTCACTTAGTCATCCTTGTTGGAGTTTTGAAATAGAAACTCAAGGATTAGTAGGTTTTTCATCATCCAAACTCCCTAAACCTTCAAGTAAGTTAACAAACTCATTTTTATAATTTTTACAAGTTATTACTATGGTTATATACTTTTCTTACAAGAACTCATGCATATAATGATTTATACCACTCTATTTTGTACATATTTAACTTTGAGCCCTAGAAATGAAAACATGAGAAACCCTTGTTAGACCTAGTGGATTGATGATGTTTAAGGACCCATGACACCCTAAGAAGGTGTATGGTAGGATTAGACTAGCTTTGTGGTGATTGAAAGTGGTTTGATTGAAGATGGAACTAGATTAGAACCCTAGAAATGATTTTTGAAACGATAAGAATACCTACTGTCCCTATTTTTGATTCGTGGGAAAATCAGTAGACGGTGGTTAAGTTTTGACCAAAGATTTAGAAAATACTTTCAAAAACGAAACTTTAGGCGAAAGAATGGATTAAAACGAGCTTATAACGAAGGAGTTATGATTTTTGCAAATTTAACGACGAAAACTATTTCTTATAAAAACTGCATGCTGTTTGGCAGTTTTCGACGGACAAAAAGAGGTGTTAAACGTAACCTAGAGGAGCCGAGTTATCAAAAATATATTAGTATATACAAAAACGAATCCGTGGATATAAAGAACAAGGAAAATGAGCTTAAAACGACCAAGTTATACCCGTTTTAACATCGTCAAACTATATATATATATTTTTGGTCACAAATAAAAATAATAACTTACGCACTAAATGGTATATTTTCTAGAAATGTTATTAAGGACTATATTCTTAACAAATGAATACGTATGACCCAAGAGAATATTTATACGACTTAACGACGTTATTTTAAGGTTTTCGATACAAGGAATTTAACGCTAACATTTTCATATGAGATAATACGACAAGTTATATACTCCTATATATGGACTTATTTTTCCTAAGTATGGAAACTATTTTACTATGACGATAACTAGTATTTCCAAATTACGAGTGGTATGGGTATCATGTGCATGTGCATTCATTTCATTACGGCTTGATCTTAATTAGATCGCGATTATTCATTTAGGTTGCGGCTAGTGTTTGCGCCTCATTGTCCCGACTACTTTTACATCATTGTACCATCGTTGTACCATCCTTTCGAGGTGAGTTCTCATAGCCCCGTTTTTAGTACTTATTTGATTTTAAATCCCACGGGGGAGAATACATTGCACAATTATTTTTGTACATGCCCAAGTATTAAATTCCGTACATTGCTTAAGTTGCTAGTACTACCACTTCAAGTCCCCTTTATTATCATGGACTGTTAATTATATTGCCAAGCGAGAGTGAGTGGATAGATCTATCGAGGGTGACGCCTCCATTCGTGTTTGGGTTGCTCCATAAGGAAAACGAATGCATTTCATGTCTAAATTATTGAGTGACTGGTAACCACTCCTTTGGGGCATATTTTAGTACGTCTAGCTTCGGGGTCATGAGCTTAAGAGACAATGTAGCTTTTTTGACATTTTGTCGCTTTACTTTATACTTGTGGGCTTTTGTACTTACGAATTACTTATAAACCTATGATTATTCACCAACTTTATGTTGACCGTTTTCGCAATGTATTTCTCATGTAACTAAGGCATATTCTCATGGCATGCATGGAGTCACTTTGTGTATCAAGGATGACGCGTCTCTTTTTGGATTTCATGCACTTATGAACTATCGTTTGATTGTACTAAATTATTTCCTTAAACCTTTTCCAACTTTTGGGACCTATGTTTTATAACTCTGAATATTTTGAATGAATCAAACGATGTATTTTCTAAACGACACTTTAGGTCGTTCAATATATCCTGGTTGTGTGCTATGATCCGTTACACCCTCAGGTATTCCATTCCGCTGCCATTCAGGTATTTTGGGGGTGTGACAGATTGGTACCAGAGCCGAGGTTATAGAGAACTAGGATGCATCATTGACCCTAGACTATAACCACACCATCATAGCATATCATCATCTCATCATAAGTGCATATTTACTTATTTTCTTAAGTGATTCCATTTTACGAGTTATTTATTTTATTTCACCTTGATTATCACAGAGACATGTCTTCGAATCCAAACATTGTCATACTTTACACCATATCAAACTCCGATGATGAGGACTCTGTGTCCTCCACTGCTGTTTCACCACTTGTTTCTCCTACACCTGAGTTGCCACTTTTGGCATCAGATGATGACACCGAGCCTTTCGAGGAGGAGGAGACGGCTCCTACTCCTCATGTCCATCCTACTGTACCACTTGATGTCACCCGTGTACCCACAGACATACCATCTCCTACTACTACTATTCATTCAGAACCGAGACTTATGTTTCCTAGGAGTAAGACTATTCAGGTTGCTAGGAAGAGTGCTCGTTATGCTACATCTACTTTTAGGACCCTCCCTAGTCCTACTGTGCCTACACCACCACCACCAGCCATACCCACTACTACTACTATATCTACCTCACTCTTGCCGCTCAGGAAGCGTGCAAGGCTTACCACCCCAGATTCACCTACTGCCGAGACTACTGACCTTTCACCACCACCAGTATACCACATAGGTGAGAGTTCGAGAGCGGCTGCAGCTAGGGATCCTACAGCCGTTACATTAGATGATCAGATAGGGGCTCAGCAGGAGCAAGTTGATAGGTTGTGGTTGTATTTATACATGTCGTGGTTGTATTGATACAAGTTGTGGTTGTATATATATACTTGTTGTGGAGGTATCTAGACAGATTGTGGTTGTATTCGTACCTGTCGTGGTTGTATTTATACAGATTGTGGTTGTACCCATACATGTCTTGGTTGTGTTATTACTCGTTGTGGTTGTATATATATACATGTTGTGGGTGTATACCTTTGGTACTATGACTATTTCTATTATGATTCTTCTCATGGTTATGTCCATTGTGATTTATCAGAAGTATGGCACCAAGGAAGAGTAAGACTGCACCAGAAACACCCGCTATGACTCAAGCTGCTATCCGCAAGTTGGTCAGGGATAGTATTGCAGAAGCTCTAGAGATTGAGAGAGCTGAGGTTGCTGCTAGGGCTGCTGAGACTGCTTCTAATACAGGGGCAGTTGAACCAACCGCTATTAGGCGTGAATGTACATGGAAAGATTTCAAGATTAGTGATCCTATCAAGTTTAAGGGCACTGAAGGAGCGGTTGCTTTGATCCGCTGGTTTGAAAAGACTGAGAATGTATTCCTCATGTGCGGATGCCCGGACGTCAGCAAGGTAAAATTTGCTACAGGTATGCTTCTTGATGAAGCTATGTCTTGGTGGAATTCGCATGCTCAGCCGATTGGTATGGAGAATGCTTACAAGCTCACTTGGGAGGAATTCAAGAAACTGATGTCTAAGAAGTTTTGCCCTCGTACTGAGATACAGAAATTGGAAGCAGAATTCTATGGGCTTGTAACTAAAGGTGATGACATCGAGACCTACTTCAGAAGGTTTCAGGAGTTGGCTGCACTATGTCCAACTATGGTTCCTGACGATGAGAAAAAGATGGAAAACTTTGTTGGTGGATTACCTGAAAGTGTTCGAGGGGATGTGATTTCTTTTGATCCTCAATCAATGGAAGAGGCTATTCGTATAACTCAGAAACTCATGGTCCAAATAGTAAAAGGAAAATCTGCTGTCAACAACAATAACCGTTCAAACAACACCAACTACAACAACACTCGAAACAACAACAACAATAACAACAACAACAAGAGAAGGTTTGATTTCAACCAAGGTGGAAACGCTGTTCAGCCACCACCTAAGAGGCAAGAAGTGGCAAGGGCCTATGCTGCAGGACCGACTGAAAGGAAAGGATATGAGGGTACCCAAGTGTGAAAGGTGTCAGAAACATCATAACCCAGGACGTTGCCCAAATACATGTGGTAACTGCAAGAAGATTGGTCACCACATCAAAGATTGCAAATTTCCAACCTTGGGTGACAATCAGAAACCACCAGTAACATGTTTTGGCTGTGGAGAAAGTGGACACTTTAGGGGTGAGTGCCCACAGAAGAAGAATCAAGGAACTGGAAATCAAGATGGAAGGGCTCGAGGAAGAGCTTATGTTATGGGAGGAGAAGATGTCAAAGAAGACCCCGAATGTTGTTGCGGGTACGTTCCTCGTTAATAATCGTTATGCATCCATTTTATTTGATTCAGGAGCGGATAGAAGTTTTGTTTCTATTGCATTTGCACCTTTACTTAACATAGAACCAACCCCATTAGACACTTCCTATATCGTTGAACTAGCCGATGGGTCTTTAGTTAACACCAACACCATTGTTCGTGGTTGCACTATAAATTTCCTAAACCACCCATTCAATATAGACCTTATGCCCGTAGAACTTGGAAGTTTCGACGTTGTTATCGGTATGGATTGGTTATCTCGGCATCGAGCGAGAATTATTTGTGATGAGAAAGTTGTTCACCTTCCTTATAACGGTGAAACTTTGGTTGTTCGCGGAGAGCGAAGTGGAACTAGACTCAGTATTATATCGTGCATTAAAACTGAGAAGTACATAAAGAAGGGTTGTTATGCATTCTTGGCTCACATCACGGAGAAGAAGTCGGATGAGAAACGACTTGAAGATGTGTCAATTGTTAAGGAATTTCCAGAAGTTTTTCCGGAAGAATTGCCAGGACTTCCGCCTACACGCCAAGTCGAGTTTCAAATCGAATTAGTGCCAGGAGCTGCACCAATTGCGCGAGCACCGTATAGACTTGCACCTTCGAAGATGCAAGAATTGTCGAATCAACTACAATAACTTTTGGACAAAGGATTCATTAGACCGAGTTCCTCGCCTTGGGGAGCGCCGGTTTTGTTTGTGAAAAAGAAGGATGGAACTTTCAGAATGTGCATCGACTATCGTGAGCTGAACAAGTTAACGGTTAAGAACCGTTATCCACTCCCCAGAATTGACGACTTGTTCGACCAGTTACAAGGTTCTAGTTTTTATTCCAAGATTGATTTAAGATCCGGTTACCATCAACTTAAAGTTCGGGAAGAGGATATCCCGAAGACGGCATTTAGAACACGCTATGGTCATTATGAGTTTCAAGTAATGCCGTTCGGATTAACCAACGCACCTGCGGTATTTATGGATCTCATGAATAGGGTGTGCAAACCGTATCTTGATAAGTTTGTGATTGTATTCATTGACGACATCTTGATTTATTCCAAGAGTAAGGAAGATCACGAAGAACACCTCAGAACAATCCTGGAACTACTCAAGAAGGAGCAATTGTATGCCAAGTTTTCAAAGTGTGATTTTTGGATACGAAGAGTTCAATTTCTTGGCCATGTTATTGATAGCCAAGGTTTACAAGTCGACCCAGCAAAGATCGAGGCAGTTAAGGATTGGGCTACGCCCAAGTCTCCTACGGAAATTCGTCAATTCCTAGGACTTGCTGGATATTACAGAAGGTTTATCGAAGGGTTTTCTAAGATAGCGAAGTCGTTGACAAAGCTGACACAAAAGAATGAGAAGTACGAGTGGGGAGAAAAACAAGAGTCCGCATTTCAATTATTGAAACAGAAGCTTTGTAGCGCACCGATTTTGTCACTGCCTGAAGGTATTGAGAACTTTGTGGTATATTGCGATGCTTCGCATCAAGGACTTGGAGCTGTGCTAATGCAAAACGAGAAGGTGATGGCGTATGCATCTAGACAGCTTAAGACACACGAGAAGAATTACACTACGCACGACTTGGAGTTGGGTGCGGTAGTTTTTGCACTCAAGATTTGGAGACACTACCTTTATGGTACCAAGTGTGTAATTTTTACCGACCACAAGAACTTACAGCATATACTCGATCAGAAGGAACTTAATATGAGACAACGTCGTTGGCTAGAATTGTTGAGTGATTACGATTGTGAAATCCGATATCACCCAGGAAAAGCAAATGTTGTAGCAGATGCACTTAGCCGAAAAGAACGACTCAAACCTTTGAGAGTTAGGTCATTGGGAATGACTATCATTTCGCCATTACCATCAAAAATTCTGGAAGCTCAGATTGAGGCTCTCAAAGAAGAAAACCGACCACATGAGAAACTTTATGGTATGCCAGAAAGCGAAGATGGCTTTGTAAAGAGATCAGATGGAGTGTTATGCTTCAAGGACCGAAGTTGGATACCACTCTATGGTGGAGTGCGAGAATTGATTATGCATGAATCACACAAGTCGAAGTACTCTATTCATCCAGGTTCTGATAAGATGTATCAGGATCTCAAAAAGCTTTATTGGTGGCCGAACATGAAAGCGGAAATAGCTACGTATGTCAGCAAATGTCTTACTTGTGCTAAAGTGAAAGCCGAGTACCAGAAACCGTCAGGACTACTTCAACAACCAGAGATTCCACAATGGAAGTGGGAACGTATTACAATGGACTTTGTCACTAAACTTCCTAAGACGTCAGGAGGTTACGATGCTATTTGGGTAATTGTTGATCGTCTTACCAAATCAGCTCATTTCATACCCATTAGAGAGACTTATTCTATGGAACAACTTGCTAGACTTTATGTTAAGGAAATCGTCTCAAGACACGGAGCACCAGTTTCCATCATTTCCGACAGAGATAGTCGTTTTACTTCAAACTTTTGGCGGTCATTGCAAGATTCTTTTGGATCCAAGTTAGACATGAGCACTGCTTACCATCCTCAGACCGATGGTCAGAGCGAGAGAACTATTCAGACACTTGAGGACATGCTGCGAGCATGTGTGATTGACTTTGGAAATGGTTGGGCTAACCATTTGCCGTTGATCGAGTTTTCCTATAACAACAGTTACCATTCGAGCATTAAAGCAGCACCATTCGAGGCACTTTATGGTCGTAAGTGTCGATCTCCAGTTTGTTGGGCCGAAGTCGGTGAAGTACAATGTACTGGCCCAGAAATGGTACAAGAAACAACAGAAAAGATAATTCAGATTCGAGAGAGACTCGAAACTGCTAGAAGTCGACAGAAAAGTTACGCAGATGTTCGACGCAAACCATTGGAATTTCAGATTGGAGACAAGGTCATGTTGAAAGTCTCGCCTTGGAAGGGCGTGATACGATTTGGAAAACGCGGGAAGTTGAACCCGAGATACATTGGTCCGTTTAAGATACTGGAAAGGATTGGTCCAGTAGCTTACAAGCTTGAACTTCCGTCAGAACTTAGCAACGTACACAACACGTTTCATGTTTCGAACCTCAAGAAATGTCTTTCGGACGAGTCTGCCATTATACCATTAGAAGAAATATAACTCGATGACAAGCTTAACTTTGTGGAAGAACCAGTTGAAATAATGGACCGCGAGATCAAACAGTTGAAACAAAGTCGAATTCTGATCGTGAAGGTTCGCTGGAATTCTCGAAGAGGACCCGAGTTTACTTGGGAACGAGAAGACCAAATGCGACGCAAGTATCCACAACTTTTCACCAAGCCAATTTCCGAGACCAACACTAACTGAATTCAGGGACTGAATTCCTTTTTGGATGGGCGACTGTCACAACCCACAATTTCAGGTCATTTTTCCAAACTTCGACATTCTACTATTCACAAATTACTATTCATCGATCACTATTCATCGTTTTACTATTCATCGTTTTTTAGGTAAATTTGACATTCCGAGACACATTCAGAAATTTTACTATTCACTTGACACTATTCATTTCCGAGAGAAAACCACTATTCACGTGCATTACTCATGTCGTCGTAAATTTAGTTTATGAGTGTTCAAATTCGCGTAACCGTATTGGTTCAGGAGCGAATTCATGCATTATTATCAGGGACATTTCATACGGACTAGAAATAGTCTGCATATCATCATTAAGGCACTTGCATACTATTCCACTCGTAGGGTATTCAAATTATATTTTTAATATAATTAACGAATTACGTATGTTTATTTTAAATAAACACTAATACGCGAACTATAAATGTGACTAACACGTCCGACACTCCCAACTATGATCCCAATATATTTTTATACTCATTTGTATAATATAAAAATTTATAATGTTAATTTACCCGGTATTTTGGAAATTTATTTATTACTTATCGTACGTCTAACTTAATAACGACGGTTTTCACAAAAATTAAACAATAATCACCCAAACTCTCCGTACTTGTACCCGACCTATTTTTACAATTTTTACGACTTTATTATGTCCCGAATAACTTCAATAAAATTTATTTCTAACAAACCCGGTACCCGATAAAACCTAAAACTAACACAACAACACATTACCACTAACTTTTTAAAATAAACCCAAGACAACCCCCCCCCCCTTTCCCTCCTTTTTGCGCCGGCCAACCCCCCCCCCCCCCCCCCCCCCCCCTTGGTCCTAATGAGCTAATCTCACCAACCAAATTTATTACCAACCTAACTTTTGTCTCCTAAGTATAAATTACACATTTTCATCCCATTTTATCACAAATCATTTTTACAAGTGCAAGAAAACTCTTTCTCTCATTTTCTCTTATGGTAGAATCGACCTAGGGTGATCAAGAAGCAAGAACAACAAATTTTCCAAGATCTAGGTGTAAACTTGTTCACTTAGTCATCCTTGTTGGAGTTTTGAAATAGAAACTCAAGGATTAGTAGGTTTTTCATCATCCAAACTCCCTAAACCTTCAAGTAAGTTAACAAACTCATTTTTATAATTTTTACAAGTTATTACTATGGTTATATACTTTTCTTACAAGAACTCATGCATATAATGATTTATACCACTCTATTTTGTACATATTTAACTTTGAGCCCTAGAAATGAAAACATGAGAAACCCTTGTTAGACCTAGTGGATTGATGATGTTTAAGGACCCATGACACCCTAAGAAGGTGTATGGTAGGATTAGACTAGCTTTGTGGTGATTGAAAGTGGTTTGATTGAAGATGGAACTAGATTAGAACCCTAGAAATGATTTTTGAAACGATAAGAATACCTACTGTCCCTATTTTTGATTCGTGGGAAAATCAGTAGATGGTGGTTAAGTTTTGACCAAAGATTTAGAAAATACTTTCAAAAACGAAACTTTAGGCGAAAGAATGAATTAAAACGAGCTTATAACGAAGGAGTTATGATTTTTGCAAATTTAACGACGAAAATTATTTCTTATAAAAACTGCATGCTGTTTGGCAGTTTTTGACGGACAAAAAGAGGTGTTAAACGTAACCTAGAGGAGCCGAGTTATCAAAAATATATTAGTATATACAAAAACGAATCCGTGGATATAAAGAACAAGGAAAATGAGCTTAAAACGACCAAGTTATACCCGTTTTAACATCGTCAAACTATATATATATATATTTGGTCACAAATAAAAATAATAACTTACGCACTAAATGGTATATTTTCTAGAAATGTTATTAAGGACTATATTCTTAACAAATGAATACGTATGACCCAAGAGAATATTTATACGACTTAACGACGTTATTTTAAGGTTTTCGATACAAGGAATTTAACGCTAACATTTTCATACGAGATAATACGACAAGTTATATACTCCTATATATGGACTTATTTTTCCTAAGTATGGAAACTATTTTACTATGACGATAACTAGTATTTCCAAATTACGAGTGGTATGGGTATCATGTGCATGTGCATTCATTTCATTACGGCTTGATCTTAATTAGATCGCGATTATTCATTTAGGTTGCGGCTAGTGTTCGCGCCTCATTGTCCCGACTACTTTTACATCATTGTACCATCGTTGTACCATCCTTTCGAGGTGAGTTCTCATAGCCCCGTTTTTAGTACTTATTTGATTTTAAATCCCACGAGGGAGAATACATTGCACAATTATTTTTGTACATGCCCAAGTATTAAATTCCGTACATTGCTTAAGTTGCTAGTACTACCACTTCAAGTCACCTTTATTATCATGGACCGTTAATTATATTGCCAAGCGAGAGTGAGTGGATAGATCTATCGAGGGTGACGCCTCCATTCGTGTTTGGGTTGCTCCATAAGGAAAACGAATGCATTTCATGTCTAAATTATTGAGTGACTGGTAACCACTCCTTTGGGGCATATTTTAGTACGTCTAGCTTCGGGGTCATGAGCTTAAGAGACAATGTAGCTTTTTTGACATTTTGTCGCTTTACTTTATACTTGTGGGCTTTTGTACTTACGAATTACTTATAAACCTATGATTATTCACCAACTTTATGTTGACCGTTTTCGCAATGTATTTCTCAGGTAACTAAGGCATATTCTCATGGCATGCATGGAGTCACTTTGTGTATCAAGGATGACGCGTCTCTTTTTGGATTTCATGCACTTATGAACTATCGTTTGATTGTACTAAATTATTTCCTTAAACCTTTTCCAACTTTTGGGACCTATGTTTTATAACTCTGAATATTTTGAATGAATCAAACGATGTATTTTCTAAACGACACTTTAGGTCGTTCAATATATCCTGGTTGTGTGCTATGATCCGTTACACCCTCAGGTATTCCATTCCGCTGCCATTCAGGTATTTTGGGGGTGTGACAATCTAGGTCGAGGAGGTAAAAGTCAGAAGTTAATGACGACGACCTAGCGCAGCCATGGATGTGCCGAGATTCTGATCCGTTCACTCACCGCATCCGGTACTTTGATGTACCAAAGCGAACTCGCTTACCGACTCTGGTCAAGATGTACGATGGAAGCGAAGATCCGGAGGACCACCTCAAGATATTCCAATATGCGACTAAGGTCGAACGTTGGGCCATGCCAGTATGGTGCCATATGTTTAACGCCACACTTACTAGATCCGCCCGAGTATGGTTCGATGACCTTCTTCCTGAGACCATAAACAGCTATGACGAGTTGAGAGAGGCATTCCTGGCGAATTTCCTTCAACAAAAGAAGTGCATCAAAGATCTTGTAGAACTCTACCACATCAAACAAGCCGAGGGAGAATCTACGGAGGACTTCATGGAGCAGTTCAAGAAGGAAAGACGTGACGTGAAGGGAGCGCCAGAAGTGCTAAAGATATCGGGATTCATGCACGGGACAACCAACCTAGAGTTGATCAAATGTTTGCATGACAACATTCCCAAGACGGTCGATGAAATGATTAGGGCTACCTTGTCCTTCCTCAAGGGAGAAGTGGCGGCCGGGAATCAGGAACGAAAGAAAGCATCTTCGCCATGGAGACAACAAGATTGAGGCCAGCGGCAAAATTTTCGGAAAGGGGGGTTTAAGAGCCAGAAAAGAATGGAAAGGAAGCAGGACGGATTCACTATCCTCTCTAAATCCACTAAGGAAATCTTACCCTTGGAAAAAGCAAAATTCAAACCTCCTCCGCCAATGACAACTCCAATGGAAAAAAGGAACACCAACAAATTTTGCGAGTTCTATGGAGAAGTAGGGCATAGCACAGATGAATGCATGAATCTGAAAAGACAAATAGAAGAATTGCTGAGAAATGGAAAGCTGTCGTATGTGATCAAAGAGTTAAAACAAAACAGTGGAAATGATCAACCTAAGGCAACCAAAAAAGCAGAAACATCGACAAAAGATAAAGCATCGGCAATTCTGATGATATAGGCATGACAGAAATCAGCTAGGCAAAAGATCACGCAAAGCTTCTCTCCTAACCCCGAAATATCATTTCCACCTCTAAGAGATGATGAAGGGAATGAAGGCCCAATGTTAATAAAAGCGGAGATTAGAGGTTACTGTGTCCACCGCATGTATGTGGATGGAGGATTTGCTTCTGAAATACTATATGAACACTGCTTCAACAGGCTCCGGCCTGTTCCGGCCACGGCCCCTCTCATTAGATTCAATGGCGAGGTCATATGGCCAATATGACATATCACACTCCAGGTGACAATAGGCGATGAAGAGCATTCCATTTCCGCATGGATGAAGTTCCTCATAGTAAGATTGCAGTCACCCTACAACGGGATAATAGGACGACCAGGGGTTCGTAAAATACAAGTGGTACCGTCAACGGCACATGGTATGAGATTTCAAGGGTTCTCAAACCCCCTTTTCTCTTATGTTTCATTGAAGATAAGTAAACTTTTAATCATTCAATATGTCTATGTGTTGTTTGATTATCTTTTATGTTTTTCTTCCATTTAACATGTTAGCTTAGGTTATTTTGTGTTTGCTTAGATCTAATGAAACCTAGTTATTGATTGTTGATTAGTTGTCTATTGTTTAGTTGATTGACTCGCGTTAGGCTTAAGAAAACTGGCTAACCTCCTTTGTGTAACAAGCTTGAACGTCTTAAGAAACGTAATCGGATGGCACTACGGTTTTATTCATTGTATTTAATGCATGAGTAGAGGTTAATGATTCTATGATAGGGTACTAAACGTGTCGTCATAAGAAGAAACTAATATTCATAGAGTTGGGGTAGGTTGTGCACACCCCACGACTGGTATTAAGGAATACAACGCTTCAACTAAAACAATTGCACTGTGACATTAAACAACTCAACAAGAGATAACTGGGGAGTAAGTAAGTTTAAGTAAACACATTTGTCTCATTATACGAAGTCCACCGAATTTACTTTTCTTGTTATTTTTATTTTCTGTTTTTAGTTTAATTTGTAGTTTTGGTTTAGTTGATTAGCAACTAATTCCGCTCACTCATCCAAAACTGAGATTTTTATTGTTTTCACTAAAATATAAAAATACAAAAAGAATCATCCCTCACTTAGACCTGGTTGACCCACTTCAATCCTAACGACACTATTCCCCTAGAGAACGATCAATCCCCCGGACATACTTATACTACACTACAATGACCACGTACACTGCCTGAGGATTGCAAAACTTCTCAACATCCCTTGAGAGGTAAAACCTTTTGTGAGGTTGCAAAACTCGCATCACTCATCATAAGCCCAACAAATAAGCTTATACAAACACCCCCTTAAACAGCCTTTATTTATTTATTTATTTATTTTTCCAGTTATAAAAAATCATAGGTAGACTGAAGCTTATTGAAAATTCGATAAGAGCTCAACTTTGTTGGGCTAATGAGCTTATTTAGTTCAAGCTTATGAACTTTAAAGCTGATCATAAGCCTAACAAATAAGCTTATACAAACACCCCATTAAACAGCTTTGACTCAAACACAACCATAAACATTTTTTACATTAAAATTTTTTAATGATGTTAAAAACTTATAAAACACACTCTTATAAAAGAAAATGACAAAACCCTTGAGATATTTACTCTAAATTTTTATAAAGATCTTAACACCATTGAATAAAAAGGTAAGTGAAAAATAAACCAACCATAAAAACCTTATTTACTTTATATATTTTACCACCAACAAATTAACCTCCCAAATAAACATACACATACACACTAAAAGTGTAAAAACAGATCGATCCATTATACACAAAAACAAGTATACACAAACTATAGTTGTAAAGCATTGTAAAGATGTAAAACCTTATAAAATCAACCAAGCAATCAGGGTTCTTTTACTTTTCATACAACGTTGGGGTGCAATGCTTGTCTATGCAGTGCTAGGTTGCAGCTGCTACTACCATTAACATACCTATATTTATTTTGCGAGTTTTTTTTTTTTACTTTTTACTAGTATCACATAAACTACACATACATTTTAATGATAAGTAAATAACCATAAACTTTTTCAATACATGGGCTAATACTTTCGCTGCATTTTTTTTAAAGTTTTTTCTATATATCACAAAAACTACAGTATACTAATTTTATGCTATTTTATTTCATACACGCTATTAAGACCGGCCATGGACAACAAGAACCCGACCACTTGTGCCAGGTTTTTGGTGCACATACCCCCTTTTCTTCCTATTAAAAACAAACATAAATAAGACTAAATAAATAACCCTTAAAGCTTCTATATAAAATCACAGCAAAGCCCATCAAACAACAACATAAACAAACAACTTATTCATAACTCACAAAGGCATCCCAATAGCAAGTATCATCTCATATCGATAAAAGTAGTAAACATATCTAACTAAAAATCATAAAACCATATACACTTATTAGCTATATAACATCCCAATAGCAAGTATCATCTCATAACTAAAAATCATAAAATCATAAAACAAATACATTCATAATGTTTAGATCAAGTAGAGTAATATTCTTATACATATACTGATATACACACTAAACAGAAAAACAAAAACATTCATCTTGTTACTTTATTGTCAACAACACCTATTCATCTTTATCATACAAAAACAGAAACATTCGTCTTGTTAATTTATAGTCAATCAAATAGTATTAGCTAAACCAGAAGATAAATCATACTTGTCATTTGCACAAATTTTGAAAATTTTTAAATAAGTTCTATAAAACTTTTACACTCAACTTTGAAAATAGAAACTGTATTTTTTCATAGTTAGAAAATAAGTCTATGAATACTTTTTGCAAAGTTAGATTTAACTTTTATACTAATCTTTTAGAATGAGTAATCTATTTTTTTTAAACGTAGGAAACAAATCTTATAAAACTTTGTGCAAAATCAGATTTTACTTTTATAATGAACTTGAAATAAGTAATCTATATCTCTCAAACATAAAGACTTATCTTAATAAATCATTGTTTAAACTCAGAGATTTCAGTTTTACACACACTCTTATAAAAACGTATAAAATACACTCTTATAAAAGGAAATGATAAAACCCTTGAGATAAACCAACCATAAACATAATTTACTCTAAATTTTTACAAAGATCTCAAAACCTTGAATAAAAAGGTAAGTGAAAAATAAACCAGCCATAAAAAACTTATTTACTTTAAATATTTACCACCTACAAATTAACCTCCCAAATAAACACACACACACATTAAAAGTGTAAAAACAGATACACAAAAACAAATACGCACAAACTATAGTTGTAAAGCATTGTAAAGATGTAAAACTTTATAAAACCAACCATGCATATGGCATTCTTTAGTTTACAAAAATAAAAACCCTCTTAAAAAACATATTAAACTTTTACTTACCAAAGTGTCTAGTCATGGCACCATCAACACAACCCATAACACCAGCTACCTCTTTGGTAAGAAGGTTAAGACCCAACTTCATCATTTTTACTTTTACTTTTAGAGTGAGAAATAGTGTGTTTTGTTGTTGTTGTTGTTGTAAGATCAAGGATATGAGTGAGTGAAGAGGTTGTATATAATGCTGGAAATGTTGTGTTTGTGTGTTTTTGTAACACCCCCAAAATTTGATACAGCGGAAGACTCAACAAGCTTTCGGGGTGCTACGGGGATTGGTATCCAACACAAGACATAATAGAACGAGATAAAGTAAACATAATAAAAACGCAACCAAAACGGGGTTTTAAAGTTTACATTTATCCCAACATCATTCAGAGTCAGGCCCAAAATAACATAACAGTAGGTCCAAAATTAATTATCAGAGTTTAGAAAAATAGATCCATAACCATGTGCCTTAGCCGAGCCTCCCATTCCAAGCATCCATCTCGTCACTTAATTACCTGAGAAAACGTGCTAAAAGTCAGCTTTCGCTGGTGAGATCATAGGTTTAACTTCATCTAACAATATAGTGGACATATACGCAAAACGCTTGCTAGCTAGACTAAGGATTCACTAAAAGCCTGCAGATACCCTCCGCTCCAATTCTAACACACGGATACCCTCCGTTCCAACATAGATATTCGGGTAACCTCCGCAATACCAAATAAATACTCGGATAACCTCCAAAGTATCAATAACCTATAGGTGCACGCTACAGTATCTAAATAAGCCAACCTTGAATAGTACACACGAACCATGTGACTAAAGCTGACAATAACCACATAAGTCAACCTTGAATAGTACACATAAAATGTGACTAAAGCTGACAAAACATCCTAGTCCATACGCATAGCAAGTTTAGAAAGAATATATAAAAGCGATAATAGTCCACATAAAATAATTTGCACGTTTCTCGCCCCAAATATTGAAAACATAGTTCAAGAGTAAAAGTGGGGCTATGACTCACCTCAAGTCCAGAAAATAGTAAGAAGAAGTCGGTAGAAATAAGATGTATAGTAACTCACGAAACAGCAACTACGGACTCGGCACGACCTAACAATATCAACTCGTTCAGAAATCATTTCCTCAAATTCAAAATATTCCCAAACCCGGACGAAAATCCGTTTTATTCTCCGAAAATCCATTTCGTATTAGTTTGGTGTATTTGCGTTTGGTATCCATACGGGTGGTGGGTCGACACAAAACAAACCAAAAAGGTCACACAAAGAATAATAAAATGAACTATAGATATAATATTAGCCCAATATATTATTTAAATAAATCTCCGAAGTTTATTAAATCCGTCGATTTGATAATCCTCGTATTTATTTACGTAACATACCGTTCCAAGATTACACCCAATCCTAAAGCACATAGCACATAAATACTATATGGTATATATCGTAGTTTAATAAATTCCTCATATACATCGTCAAATTGGCCAGATTTCCCGATATATATATTCGCAATTTATTACACTTTACATATACCGCAACCTATGGGCGTCGTAGGATACGATGCCCATTAATATATTCATTTCATATAGCCAAATAACCCGGTTCAACCCTACGGTTAAGTAGTTATTTAGTTATAGAAAACGTTTATATTAATCGTCATATATCCGCGCTTATATAATTATATATCCGTTATTCACGTCTATATAATCATATAAACGTTTATATTATCAATAACTATTATTACGAGTTTTATTACTTATGTTTTATTTGTAAATAATTATCGAGTCATACGAAATGGTCACATGTCCGAGTCATGACTCTCGGCTCATTGTCCAAGTCTATAGTAATAAGCAAATGTCATAAATACAAAAGTATCTCCGTCCAACACAATCTCAATCCACATGCTACAACAATAGGGTCCGACTACGGCACCCGACTAACCTATCTCCGTCAATCTAAGTGACCGTCTCACAATCGGTCCCCAAAACCATTTTTCGTCAACACTTCTTCAAATAATACCACGAGTCCAAAATAACTCGTCAACCGCTTAAAAATCCAATAAGCCGCAATAATAATGATAACCAATCAATATATACAAAAATAACCACAACAATTAAAATTAGCCGAAATATATATATATATATTTCGACATCAACCACGGTTCTCAAAAATTAACCGTACACGGGTCAAATATTAAGTCAACTAAAGTCAAATCATATACCAAGAGCCACGTGGGTCCCACCCGAGACCACTACGGTCGCGGCTAGCTCACACGAGCTCGACCCAAATGACCCCATTCGACCCATTTTGGGTCTTCGGCTCTCACAAGAGTCGACCAACACCAAAATAACCAAGCCATGGGCCAAAACAAATAAGCCAAATAATCACAATGACCAACAATGGTCAACCATCAAGAAAACGGGTCAAAATGACCACAAAGACCCGAAATCAATAAAAATCGAGTAGGAGGAGCCTCGGCTAGGGGTCGACCACGCATCAAAACCCAACCAAACATCAAAACCCGGATACCAAACCAAGATTTAACACGTTTTTAGCAAAACCCATTATCACTTTTATCCATTTTCTCCAAATCCGATCCATATTAATAAAAATTCGTGGGTTTGGGTAAGTTTTTCAACAAAAACGATGCACCTCGTGCACACTTACCCGTGGATCTATAATAATAACCCAAGAAAGATGGTGAAGGTGATGTGGGTGGCGTCGGTGGTGGTAGAACGAGGCGAGGGGGATGGTTTTTGGGCGCGTGAATCACCACAACGTAACAAGAAGAAGGTGGGGAGTATTTTAGAGTGGCGGTGTACAGTGGACAACGACGGTGGTGGCCGGATTTTGGGTGTGGCCAGCGGTGAGGAAGGAGAGAGGAGAGGGTGGGTGAAATTTTAAGTGAAAATGATAAATGGGGTTTAGGGTTAGGGTTATAAAATAAGGTGTTTTCACTTTAGGTCCCTCAACTAATTTTTCTTATTATTTGCACATCAAACCTTTTACTTCCAAGTTTAATTAATAAAAACGTCCCCTCACGTAAGTGAAAACTTACGATAAAAATATTGTACGTCCCCGAAACTCGTTATTTTCACCATTTGACGGGCTATATATATATTCCACCGAAATTTATAATAAATACGTTATTAAATGTCCAACGTATTAAAACTCGTAAGTTTTTAAACTTTTCAGTTTCCTAGTGCCGGAGTCAACGTAGTGCCAAGTGAGAATTTAAGAATACATCATCGAGCATAATTTTAAAATGAATTATTAAAATAATTCACGAATTCCATAACGTCATTAAATATAATTATCTATAAAATAGGTCTTACAAGTTCGTTGTGAATTACAATTCCAAATAAAAATTATAAACGAACTTTAACGTAATGCGGGTTTTCAAAATGGCTCCCTAAATTGCCGGTTGTCACAGTTTTGAAAATGAGTGTGAGAAAGATGATATGTGCGTGTTTTGAAGGAACAAGTTGGTTTATGGGTGTCGATAGGGAGGTGATATTGTGTTGTTTGTGTATACGTGGATTGGACAACCAATTGGCCTAAAAAGACAAGAAGCAATCGGGTTCTTTTTCTTTTCGTACAACAATGTTGGTGTAGTGCTTGTCTCTTTGCAGCTGATGCTACTACCATTAAATATATATATATATATATATATATATATATATATATATATATATATATATATATATATATATATATATGTTAAACTAGTATCACATAAACTACACATTCATTTTATTGCCATAAACTTTTTCAATACATGGGCTAATACTTCTGCTCCATTTTTTTTTTTTTTTTTTTTTTTTTTTTTTTTTTTTTTGTATATCACAAAAACTACATGTATACTAATTTTATGCTATTTTATTTCATACACACTATTAATTTGTTAGTTTAACCTAGCCACTTATTTTTTAGTTGTAAAATAAGGGATATGAAAGATATTTTATGTTTTAATTGTTGTTTGTGTGTGTTTTTTTGAAAGTGTACTAGGGGGCATCATTTTGTTACAAATGCCAGTTTGCAGGTGCATTGCCAATGTTAGAAGTTTTTCTACTAACCTTAAATGGGTAATGTGTACTATTTAAACACAAAAAATAAATAAAAAAGAATTAAAAACAGAAATCATAAAAAAGAAAGTATGAAAACAAAACCATATTTTCTAAATCTTTTGTAGACAAGAAACAAAACCATATTTTCTAAATCTTGAAAAACAGTTAGACCATTTTACAACTCAAAACTCTCTTACTATTTAAACACAGAACATAAACAAAAAAAAATGAAAAACAGAAAACATAAACAAGAAAGTATGAAAAACATAAAACTATACCTTTGAGGGATTAATAAGCTAAAAATAAACATGTGTATTGATTAAAAGATTTGAACAATGGTTGATTCACAGCATTGTGTGCTATGAAAGTATGAGTATATATATATTTCCAAAGCTACATTGATAATCATATATTAATACTTATTACAAGTATGCACCATAACATTTACTCTAGTAGTAATTTTGTCAGTAGTTCGACATAAGTGAAACTAAATGTCACAGTATCCCCCAATTAGAATAATTTCGTCCTGAATTCAACTAGAATTTTAATGTTGGCCAATTACTTTTTGGATTGTAGACCATTTAATATCCGAAAGAATAAAATTAAAGAAGTGATTTAGAGGATCATCTACCGTGGTTGATTCAATGCATTGTATGATATGAAAGTGTGAGTATATATAAATATATATCAGAAACTACATTTATAATCATATATTAATATATAGAATAAGTTACAAGTAAGCACCATTACCTTTAATCTTGTAGTAATTTTGTTAGTAGTTTGACATAAGTCAAACTAGATGTCACAGTATCCCCTAATTAGAAGAATTTCGTCCCGAAATTCAACTACAACTTTAATGTGAGCCGATTACATTTTTGGATAGTAGAGTATACTTAATATCCGAAAGAATGAACTTGAAGAAGTGATTTAGAGGATCATCTGTTGATTATCTTGTGATTTGTGTACAAATCACTTTTGATTCCCAGGAAATTACATGTGATTTCATTGAATCACAAGTGATTTTTTGTTTAAATCACATGTTATTCCTACATTTTTTGTAAATTTTTTTGAATAAATCACATGTTATTCTTAGTATCTAAATTTTGACAAATCACATGTCATAGGTTTATAATCACATATGATATTTATAACAAGTGATTTTTGAATAAATCACATGTCATTCATAGTTTCTAAATTTTGATAAAATCACATTTCATAGCTAGGTTTAGAAAACATTAAACATGGTAATTCATATTTATTGTGGTTTACGTTTGTTCAAAGGATTTTGTGAACGAATGATAGAGTTAAGTAGACTGTAACATGTATGCATAAAAATCATATTTTTGTATGATATGCTAGAGAGAGAAAATGTGTTAGAATGTTTCGAAATAAAATTATGATACAGTGTATATTTCCAAAATGTTGTTTTATCTCAAAAACTAGGAGACCAAAAAGCAACTGATATTTTACAACGGTGAGCTGCAGATGCTACTACTTCTAGCTTACCTAAAATGGTAATGGTAGCAGGAAATACAAGTTTTACTTTCTTATCACTTTTTAATTCTAAGTAAAGGGGTGTTTTTTTTTGAGATTTTCTTTACTTAGTTTTTAATTTACTTATTCACTTGAGTTAAAAGTTGATTTAATTGTACATGTTAACATTTGGTCAAGAAATTCTCATATTCATGTGACGTTCAACATTCGGTGAATGTGTATGATTAAATCAATTTCTTTGTTACTTATTCATTGTCCAAGTAAAATGATCTTTATTATTGATGTATAGATCTAAGTACAATCTCTTTCTGTTAAGGTGACTGTGATCAATATTGTTTGGATATTATGGACTGAACTGATAACGTAAACTATAAAAGAATATGTTGTCCAAAATCAATGATTAGTTGTGTTATTGTACTCAAATGTAGCTTAACTAGTTTTTTCTATTAAAAAAAATTACTCGAACTAGTTACAAACTGGAAAATGTACGTAACTAGTAATGCTCACAAGAGAATGTATCTGAATGATTTGTCTTCCAATTTAAATTAATTTTTCCTTATTAAAGTATACAAATTTTGAATAAAAACTTAATTTCTGAACGTTTATTCGATAAACGGGTAGGAGATGTTCATGCAACATACCTTGTAGGTGAGCTATGTAATGTTAAAAAAAGAATTGCTATGATTGAGAATGTCTTGGGAATAAGGTATGAAGAAAAGTTGGTTGTTCTTGAAGACAAGTCAGAAGAGGTTATTCATGACAATAAGGTATGAAGACAACTAGAAGCATTTTTTCGTAATTTAATCTTTTTCAATTCCTTTTCTCAAAATGTGTTTGCATTGCAACCTGTTTCCCTAGTTTTAGATGTTTATGCTGACACAGTGTTCCCTAATGTTGTTCAAGATGAGAAACAAAAGTTGTATTATACCGACACTCAAGCGTTTACATTGCCTATGTTACAACTTATGAAAGTATGTTTCCCCTCGTTGAGTGCTGGATTTTGCGACGGACTTAATCATGAGTTCCTTCAATTGTTCGAGTCGCCTATGCAAGTTGTATTATACTTTTGGTTCTTCATTCACCACCTTTTCAGCATCAAAAGGTATATCATCACCTTCCTTATCTCCTTTGGGCTCATCATGAACAATATCATCCTATTTTGAACTCTTATTCTTCTTAGAGGGAACAATAGTTGGACCAAACTTCAACTTTTTAATCAAAACAAACTCCTCTTGAGGTGTTGACACTTTAGCATTTGTATCTGCATAACCATTAGCTTTTATACTTGCAAAATTGTCAGTGTCTGTACCTACAATCATTGGCTCATAATTCATGGTTCTGGTTAGCATATAAATATTAAAGAGTCATTATGGTCCTTTCCCAACAACATTAGGTGTATTCTCACTAAACCTAATATGCAAATTTTCCTCTACATGTTTGGTTCTCTTGTTGTAAACTCTGAAAGCTCTACTATTTATTGAGTACCCAACAAAGTAACCTTCATCAGCATTTTCATCAAACTTGCCTAGCTGGTCTTTGGTATTCAAGATAGTAACATGACACCCAAATGGTTTAAAGAAAGCTATCATAGGTTTCCTACCATGAAACAATTCATAAGGGGTCTTATTATGAGGCTTAACTACCTTACTTCTATTTTGCACAAAGCAGGCAGTGTTCACTGCTTCAACCCAAAAAGGTATAGGTAACTTAGAGTCTGACAACATGGTTCTTGCAGCCTCAATCAATGTCCTATTCCTCCTCTCAGCCACACCATTTTGTTGAGGAGTTCTAGCAAAACTATACTATCTTAAAATACCCATTCCTACATAAAACTGATTCATTACATTGTTACTCTAGTTATAAATTCCTTAATGATCTCTGATGTTTCATCCTTAGAAGCTAGAAAGAATACCCAAGTAAATCTACTAAAATCATCTGTGAAAACTAGGCAATATGTCTTCTTATTCAGACTGTTCACATAAACAGGTCCAAACAAATCCATATGAAGCATATACAAAGGCTGAGTAATTAAGTTCACAACTTTGGACTTAAAAGAAGCTATGTGTTGTTTACCCTTTTGACAAGCAACACAAGTTTCAATGTTTCCAAAAACTTTTGTAGGTAAACCTCTCACAAGGTTACCTTTAACTAATTTATTCATTGTTTCCCAACAACATTAGGTGTATTCTCACTAAACCTAATATGCAAATTTTCCTCTACATGTTTGGTTCTCTTGTTGTAAACTCTGAAAGCTCTACTATTTATTGAGTACCCAACAAAGTAACCTTCATCAGCCTTTTCATCAAACTTGCCTAGCTGGTCTTTGGTATTCAAGATAGTAACATGACACCTAAATGGTTTAAAGAAAGCTATCATAGGTTTCCTACCATGAAACAATTCATAAGGGGTCTTATTATGAGGCTTAACTACCTTACTTCTATTTTGCACAAAGCAGGCAGTGTTCACTGCTTCAACCCAAAAAGGTATAGGTAACTTAGAGTCTGACAACATGGTTCTTGCAGCCTCAATCAATGTCCTATTCCTCCTCTCAGCCACACCATTTTGTTGAGAAGTTCTAGCAAAATTATACTATCTTAAAATACCCATTCCTACATAAAACTGATTCATTACATTGTTACTCTAGTTATAAATTCCTTAATGATCTCTGCTGTTTCATCCTTAGAAGCTAGAAAGAATACCCAAGGTAAATCTACTAAAATCATCTGTGAAAACTAGGCAATATGTCTTCTTATTCAGACTGTTCACATAAACAGGTCCAAACAAATCCATATGAAGCATATACAAAGGCTGAGTAATTAAGTTCACAAATTTGGACTTAAAAGAAGCTATGTGTTGTTTACCCTTTTGACAAGCAACACAAGTTTCAACGTTTCCAAAAACTTTTGTAGGTAAACCTCTCACAAAGTTACCTTTAACTAATTTATTCATTGTTTCCCAACAACATTAGGTGTATTCTCACTAAACCTAATATGCAAATTTTCCTCTACATGTTCGGTTCTCTTGTTGTAAACTCTGAAAGCTCTACCATTTATTGAGTACCCAACAAAGTAACCTTCATCAGCCTTTTCATCTAACTTGCCTAGCTGGTCTTTGGTATTCAAGATAGTAACATGACACCCAAATGGTTTAAAGAAAGCTATCATAGGTTTCCTACCATGAAACAATTCATAAGGGGTCTTATTATGAGGCTTAACTACCTTACTTCTATTTTGCACAAAGCAGGCAGTGTTCACTGCTTCAACCCAAAAAGGTATAGGTAACTTAGAGTCTGACAACATGGTTCTTGCAGCCTCAATCAATGTCCTATTCCTCCTCTCAGCCACACCATTTTGTTGAGGAGTTCTAGCAAAACTATACTATCTTAAAATACCCATTCCTACATAAAACTGATTCATTACATTGTTACTCTAGTTATAAATTCCTTAATGATCTCTGATGTTTCATCCTTAGAAGCTAGAAAGAATACCCAAGTAAATCTACTAAAATCATCTGTGAAAACTAGGCAATATGTCTTCTTATTCAGACTGTTCACATAAACAGGTCCAAACAAATCCATATGAAGCATATACAAAGGCTGAGTAATTAAGTTCACAACTTTGGACTTAAAAGAAGCTATGTGTTGTTTACCCTTTTGACAAGCAACACAAGTTTTAATGTTTCCAAAAACTTTTGTTGGTAAACCTCTCACAAGGTTACCTTTAACTAATTTATTCATTGTTTTGAAATTTAATTGTCTATGTTTTCTATGCCATAATTTGGATCATCAATAGTGGCCTTTGCTATCAGACAAGTTAAAGCTCTTTTGGGAACTATGTTCATTATATGATCACTGTATATATTATCTGTAATAGGAACTCTTAGTAGCATAAAATTTTCATTTGGCAACTGAAAGTTAGGAGAAAGGATAAGACATTTAGTGTCAGTAAAAAGTATAAAGTTCCTCTTGTCACACATTTGTGAGACACTAAAGAGGTTAAACTTAAGTCCTTCTACAAGGTACACTTTTTCAAAATCCAAATTTCCTGTTTTTATTGTACCTCTGCCAACAATATTTCCTCATTTAGGATCATTCCCAAAAGCAACATATCCACCTTCAAAAGCTTCAAAGTCTTCAAGTTGGGACATGTCACCAGTCATATGTCCAGAGCATCCACTATCCATAATAGCTTTGTCTTTTAGTTCATCCTGTAGATTGCCCTGCACATGAAAATAGAGAAATTAGTTTCTCTTGGAGACCCAAGCCATTACTGACTTGGATCTGCCTTGTGCATCAACATAGTCAAATTTCTTTAAATCTATGGATGCAATGCTGTATTTGGAAATATGATTTGAAACATTTGATTTTGGTTTCCAGCTCTAGCAAGCTGAGGCCTTAATAGTATAAAAATGGTTTCCAACAACCGTATCTGTTATTACTTTTTGCCCAGAAGTAGAAACTTTTGTACTAGCAGTAGAAATTGCTTTTGCATTAGTAGTAATTTTGATGGTTCACCCTTGTGTGTTGGTTCCAAACAGTTTTTTGGTAGTTATTGCAGGTAATCATGAGATGCTCAAAACTACCACACTTATAACATGCCTTATTTCTTAATTGAAAATCATTACCTAATTTATGAGAAACTAAGATATTGAAATTTCTCTGATTACTCATAGGCTTGTTATTAAACCATTTCATCTGTTCTCTAGGTACCTCATTATAATCTACCATTTTCCTAGAGATTGTATGACCTAAGATAGGTTTTTTAAACCTAACCCGTTTAAACCTAAATTCAACTGATGAAGAAATTTCTTCCTTTTTATCTTTAGGTGTTGACTATTCATGTTCCTCTTCACTATCTGACACCCAATCTTCAATGATTGGAGCATCAAAAAACTTCTTATCTTCAACCTTAGGTGCTACAATTTTAGCATTACTAGTTTCACCTACAGGTTTGTTGATATCTAACTCACTTATGAATGACAACTCCTTTGCAGGTGGTGCAAAAGCACTTTTCATTGGGGGAGCTATATCATTGTAACCTATTCCACTACCTTTCCTCATTATCTGAATCTCAATAGACTTATTTACCATGTCAGAAGCAAATTTTTGTTTTTCAACCCTTACTATATGTTTATCTTTATCTGCTAGAGCTGCATCTCTTGCCTGTTCTGCTTCTTTTAACTTTTTCTTAAGCACATCAATTTCATTATTTTTAAGAAAAAGCTCACCATCCTGTATATTAATCCTATCCACATATTCAAACTCACATTGTTTAAGATATTCAAGTTTTAGGCTTTCAACTTCTTGTCTAAGACTTTCATTCCTAGCTTTAAGTTTTATATATACTGTATTAATTTTATACAGAGTATAATATAGTGGAACCATTTCCCATACTTTCCAAATTCATTGACTTAGATGATCTAATGTTACCATTCACATTAGATACTGTAATGCTACTACTATGTAAGACATTTTTTTTTTTTTTTACAATAAACTGTTGAGTCCAAGTTACGATTAGATCTTGCGGTTATTTCCTTACATATTTTGTTGGCAACAGTAATTGGGTAACAATGAAACAAAGGCTAAGTTCAAGGCAACAATAAGTAATGCACACGTATAAATGGCCCATATTATATACAAAATATCATACACATTAGATATGACGTTGAAAACTAAGTAACTAACAACAAACATACATTCGATGCTACCGCGTACAATCTATAATAAGTAAGCTAGGTGCAGTCCAGTTCTAAACTTTCTACATACGAAAAATTATCAGATCCAACAAACTTTACATTTCTGTAGTAATAAGATTTATACCTACCGCCACTGGTTGCTTATCTTATATTCTTCTCTTAAAGAAGTACACAATGCTTGTTTATATCTCTTCTATGTAACCTCTATTATAAAGAGTCTGGATCATAAGGAGGTGGTATTTATTGTTCATGTCAACTCATTTTCCCCCATAATTTTCATTTCATATAAGCTTGATCCAATAGTGAATGGAAAGTGTGGTAATAGCAGAAAGATACAAATTGTCGGCTATTTCATAGTTTATCATACATGTGTAATAGATGAAAGGGTTAGTGGCATGTAATAACCGAACTTTCAAATGTGGTTTGATATATGAAACGTACTTTTTTCGTCGAATCCAATATGAGAAAGTAGTTTGGAAGCCCTTTCTCATTCACCCAAGTGCAGTGCATTCACAATTTTCTTCTGTACCAAACCTGTAACTTCTGGAACCACCATATAACGTAAAACAATTGCATGTTAATAACTCGATAATAAACAAAAACAAACATCAATATGTATCTATAAATCCACAAACGAATCAGTCCCTTTTCTTGTTAAATCGCAGTGATCGGTTCTATCAAAATATAATATAAATATGCAAAAAGATCACCGAGTCTCAGAGCAGTATGATACCGTAAAGAGTTGTAGGGCTTCTCTATTGTTTGAATACTCCTCTTCTAGAAGAACCACCCTTGTTTCTCTCCTACATAACATCAAAATTTGTAAATCAATAAAGTTCCAATATTTACGCCACATCATTTTGACCGAAACAATTGTGATCCATCACCCAACCTGCCCATTTTGACACCTCTAGTATCATGTAATCAACAAAGGGAGTTTTTCACCTGCAACAGGATCAAGTAAATAGCTTCCAATGCCAGGGCGCGGATTCCAAGATTAGTAACTGGTTCACTCTCAATTGAGAGTACACTTCCTAGTTTAAGAGGCATTTTCAAAGTATCTTGTTAACTATACACCTGATGCATGAAATAAAAGTATCTTGTTACCTTAATTTATAAAAACATTTTGTAAAGAACATCATCCATATAGGTAATAGTATTGCATTGGATGATGTTGAACCTGCATAAATGGTAAAACAAAATTAAAGATTCAAGCCCACAACATAACAATTACAACCTTCTCACTGGACTGGAGAGCTTCATATAGCTGTGCCTGAATGCTTTTCCATTTATTGCTACAACCTATCAGCAAAATAGTCCATATTTTAGAAAACATAAATACGTGCATATGATGAATCTAGTGTCAAGGTTAGAGGGAGAGAAGCATATAAGTGTCTATGGCACATGACTTGTTAATACTTGTAAGTTCTAGTGAATGAACTAATCAGTTCAATGTATGATAAGGCTAATAATTCACTTAACATCACATGTAAGTAACTTCACCTCTCCACCACCGGCATCAACAAAAAACACAGCAAGGTCAAGCGCACGTCCCACTGCCACTCGCTCACTTGCATCATGACAATCTTACATATTAGTAGGCTTGTTATATACAATGATAACTGTTGGAACCATAGTTTTACTATTTTATCAAGTCTCGGTCATTACATTTTGTAATAGGTTGCTTAGTTTATTTTACTTATTTAGTATTTGTTACAAGGCTTAAGTGTTAAAGCCCCATGGGCCTTAAAGCCCACGTTTTTATGAAAGGAAGGAGGAAGGGAGTGTTGCCCTAGTCCTCCTCCTATAAATACCATGCTAATGTACTCATTATAATTGTTGGTTATTAGATTACCTTAAGGAAACTCTTGCACTTTTTATCTTTCTTATTATCTTATAATCAACCAAGTCTATTTCTCATCTCATCTCTTTTTATATCATACTTGTGTTTACTAAATGGTGACCTAACAAGTGGTATCAATCGCCTACTAGAAGTTTGAAGTGTATTTCTCTTGGTAACGTGGGGATTTGGTGCTTATTCTTCATCTTTTTGCATTTTTCTTTGTTTCTTTCACTCAAATCTTGAAGCTTGGACAAGTTTCAAGGTTGATATAGTGATTTGAAGCTTAGTTGTTGCATAAAGTTGTGATTTTTTAAGGTTTTTTTTGGTTTTATAGCTTATTTGATATTGGAAAACTAGTTTTTGGTAGTTACATTTCATAAAGTTAAGGTTTTCTAAGTATTGGTGAAGTTATTTGATCAAAAGTACCTTATTTTTAAGCATTTTCTCATCAAAAAGTCATATTTTGAGGTGAACAGTACGTTTTACGCGTAAAGTGGTCGGAAAAGTACTATTTCCAGCTGTCTACAGTGTTTTTTGGTCGGTTTACGCATTAATTTAGCTAAAACCCTTTTCTTACGCGTAAAATAGACTAAAACCCTTTTCTTACGCGTAATATTAGCCAAAACCCTGATCTTACGCGCAAACTGCTTCTTTACGCATTAAATCCTACGCGTAAGTGTGATTCTACGCATAAGTCTGAGTTACGCGTAACTTGCCAAAGTTTACGCGTAAAGCTTCATCTACGATCTTCTTCTTGTGCTACGGTGACTCAGTACTTCCCTAGCTTGGATAAGTTAGTGGAATACTTCGACTACGGATATCTTTCAAGCTTGGATAAGTTTGAAAGATTTATTTGGTTGTTTCAACCTTACGCATAAGTCTAAATTTACGCATAAGCATAAGCTTACGCGTAAAGAGGAAACTTACGCATAAACTAGAAAGTTTACGCATAAACCTACTCTTTACGCATAACTTACAGTTTACGCGTAAAATTAAGTTACGCGTAAGATTTAAACTTACCCCAAGGATTTTGCTACTTTCACAAAGGAACGTGCATTTCAATCTTCTACAAAGATCCATTTCTACACAAGTGTTCTAAGATGTCTCAACCACCTAATCACTACTTCCCTCACTCTTATCCTCAGCAACAACAACCTCAGCAGTATCAGCAACTACAACCTCAGCAGTATCAGCAACAACAATACCTTCCGCACATAATGAATCAACAACCTCCTAAATACAATCCACAACAACATTACCTGATGATGCAGCAACAGCTCATTCCTCAACAACAACCATATCAAGTGCCACAACAAAACACTCAGTTTTCCTCCAAACAACCTCACTGGTTTGACAGAATGTGTGAAGTTATTACAACTCAACAATCCCGACATGAGGCAGGATCACTTGAAACACCTCCAATGCTAACACCTGGTAACTATGTGCAATGGTCAAGTCGATTCCTACGCTTTCTTGAACTAAAGAAACCTCATGGGCACTTCTTAAAGCAAGTGATACTTGAAGGACCATTTGAGTGGCCAACAAGATTTGAAGCTGGTGATCCTAATGCTGATCCTCCACGTCCTCCTGGTGATAGACCTCTTCCAGAAACTGCACTTACTGAAGAACAGAAACTACATCGTGAAGCTGATCAGTATGCAATGGCTTATATACTTCAAGGTATACCCAATCCGATCTATCGCAGTGTCGATGCTCAGAAAACAGCCAAAGCTATGTGGGAACACGTTCATCTCCTCATGGAAGGCACTCAATTGAATAAAGATGACATGGAATCCAAGCTTTACATGGAATACACTGACATCACAATTGAACCTGGAGAGTCACTTGAATCCTACTATCATCGTTTCACAAATGTTGTCAATGATCTGGAACGTCACAAAATCACTGTACCAAGGATCGCTGTGAACTCCAAATTTGTTGGTAGTCTTGGCCCTGATTGGCATAAATATGTGACATTTGTTCGTCAAACGAAGAATCTTCATGATGCTCCATATGGCTTGTTGTATGACTTTCTGAAACACCATGAACCTGAAGTGGAAAAAGATCGAGCTCTACGAGGAGGTTACACACCTACAACAACACCAAATTCTTTGGCTCTCGTAGCTCAATCTCCCCATGCTTCACTACCAATGTCAAATCATGCATATGTTCAAGAGCAGAACTACTTCAGTTATCCACAATCTTCCACTTCGAACCAAATGATCCCTTATGATTCATCTCTACAGAATGATTCTACTCAACTTGTTCCGTTAAACAACAATGATGCTGTGTACTACTCCAACTCCAATGATGATGACGATGATGACTTTAATACGTTGAATCAGGGACTTGCTCTTATCGCTCGTGCTTTCAGCAAATTCTCCAACAAAACGAATAACCGTCAACGTTCATCTTCAAATACCAGGAATCAAGCTGTTGTAAATGATGGAAGAGTGGAAATTCAAAATCGTAACTATGGTCGATCTGGTTCAGGAAGTTCTTCAGGAAGTCATGGGAATGGTCAGAGGTTTGGTAACAATACAGGGTTCAGGAACAACTCAGCATCTTCTCAACAAAGGTCTGACTCAGTTGCTACAAGGAACTCCAGCTCAGGGAATGCAGTTTGGTGCTACAATTGCAATGAACAAGGTCATATAGCTACAGCATGTCCCAAACCCAGAACTCGGGGTAGCAAGTTTCACAAGCAGGCATTACTCATGGCTCTTCAGGATGAAAAAGATGGACATTTCCCTGAACAGGACAACAACTTCATGGCAAATGTGAACAACGATGATGACATGGAAGACCTAGAAGCCAATGCTGCTGTGATGCTTATGGCTAACATGCAGGAACTTAAGCTCAATGATTCAGGTCCAGTGTATGACACTGACGGCTTGTCTCAGGTACATGACTTCAATGAATGCTTTATTAATGAAATAGTCTCACCTTCTGCTTATGAATCAGATATGGCGCAAGTTGTTCCATCTAAATCATCTTCATCATCTCATACAGATGAACAAATAAACACAGTTGTCATATTCGATGATGACACAGTTGTTTCATTTGATGATCCTATTGAGAATGATAAACATGATCATTTTGAACAACATGAACCATCATTTGATCCAGACCCTGATCTCATATTGTTATCAAAACAACTGGATGCTCAACAATTGCAAATAATAAAATGCAACGAGAAAAACAAAGTTTTGAAAGAACAAAATGCGTCACTTGCAAGAGATATTGAATGTTATAAAATTCAGCTTTCTAATCAGGAAGACAAGATTAAACATGCAAAAAGTTTTGAAAAAGCTTTTCACGATTCCTACAACAAAGAACAAGATCTTCAACGCAAAATGCAAGATTTAATCGAGTCAAACGGAAAGTTGATTTCAAAACTCGAAAGTGAAAAGAGTGAATTGAAAATGCAAGTCAAACGTCTTCAAACAGAACTTTCAAAAACAGAAACAGAATTGTCAAGTTGTCAAAAAGATTTTTGTGAACATAAAATACGAAAAAGGAAGTATATAGATAACTTACTCGGTGATATTGTTGATCTTGAAAAACAATTGAAAGAATTTCGTAACATTGTGTACAAACACGGGAACTCTGTCACTACAATTCAGAAATTTACTTTAAAACCGAGACCCGGTACTGGATTTGCACTTGGCGATTACAATTCAATGTTTCTTCATAATGCATTCAAAGATGTTCCAAAAATTTACAGTATGGATTATTTACTTGATAATTCGATTGTGCGCGCTGTTGTTTTTGATACTGAGGAAGAAGAAGAACTTGAAGACGAGAGTCGGTCAAAAATGAGTAATGTTGAATATTGCACACCATATGACTATTCAAAAAATCCAGTCAAGTTTGTTACTCAAAAGGATTTACCTGAGAAATCATGGTTTATCGAAGAGTCGTATGTTTCATCTCACAATGAGGCCCCTGTCCAAACTGTAGCACAAGTAAATGGTCCTTTACCCTCGTCCGGTGAACTTACACGTTTACCAAAATGTCGTGTCTTAAATTATTTCAAAACTTTTATGGAAGACATTGATATTTTGGAGGAAACAATTGAACGCAATTCTGAAATTAAAATTGAAACTTTTCAATCCGCTTACGAGCGAGAAAAGAGAGATATTTTTCAAAAACAAATGAAACCAATTGTTCAACACCTCCGTCTCTGTGCTACACGTTGGGATCAGGAACTTCAAAAGGAGGTCAAAAATATGATAAACGTTTTTGACACTGCTGAAAATGAGATTTTGGTTCAAAAGTTACAAACTAAAGTTTTCAAAAATGATGCTGATCGACTCTTGGAACAAGTTCTCTGTGCTGATATTTTGTCTGTTATCATGAATGATCTCTATAAATCTGGTACTTCTATGCTTAAGCATGATCATTGTGTTGATAATAACTTGTTGAATGAGGAAATTGAGACACTGAAACATGAGAATGATAATCTGAGGAAAAAGAATGATGATGTGACAAAACAGTTTTCAAAACAAATCAGTTTACTCAATCAAAGGCTTGAATGGTGTCAAGCTAAAAGTCTTGAAAGGGAATTGAAGTTTCAAAGTCACAATGTTTCAAACTCTTGTCAACTTTGCAAAAACAATGAGTCTTTAAAAGGTTTGTGTCTGAAATACGAGAAAGAAATTGCGAAGTTAAAAATTGAAAATGACGAATTTCTACAAAACCACATAGACATCAAATATTGCAATGGTATACTTGAGTCAAACATTCAGGATAAGAATCACATCATCATTGAGTTAAAAGAGAAAATAAAGATACTTGAAAAAGGAAAGATGGTTGACACCACGGTGATCGCACCAGGAATGTATAAATTAGACAAAACTGATAAAGGAAAGGTTATTCAAAATACTAATGTTGATAACTCCACTTCTACAGGACTAGTCTCCCCTACTAGCGTTAGCAGACCCAAGCGATACAGTAAAAAGAAGAATAGGCTCTGGCAACGTAAGCGAGGACAACTAGAAGCTCAAGAAGTAGAAGACCAACTTAGGAATTTGAATAAAACTCATGTTGCATCAGATTTAGATTCTAATCTGGCAAATTGTAATCAAAATCTAAATGTAACGAATGATGAACCTTTGAATGTTTTGAATATTAATGCATCTTGTGTGTTTTGTCGTAAAAGCGTTTCATCTGGTGATCATACTAAATGTATAGCTAATTCTCTACTTCATCGTCATAAGAAACGTAGGACACGCATTCCTTCTAGGCCCACTACTGCCTCTAAGTCTATCTTAGGAAAGCCGCCTTCTACGGTTTTTAGTGAAGTTGATGTTAACCCCATAGGTGCAGAAAACAAGTCTAGGAATCAGCCAAACACTAGTGAATACACCATTAAGAAAGCTCGAACTAGTTGGAATTGGCAACGTTGGTTACAACACAAACCTGATTTTAAATGGATTCCTAAATTATTGAATACTTGTGCTTCTAACCAACTGGAACCCGCAGTTTCTTTGGGTTCCACCCTTACTTCTGTTCCATCCGTGTCCTCCTCTTGTGATGCAGGTGGTGCAGATTGTTCTCTGGATTGTTGATAGCGGATGCACCCGACATATGACAGGCAATCTCAAACTGTTACACAACTTTGTCTCAAAGTTCATTGGTACTGTCAGATTCGGAAATGATCATTACGCTTTAATCATGGGGTATGGTGACTTTATCAGTGGGAACATCGAAATAAGCCGTGTTTATTATGTGGAAGGCCTTGGACACAACCTTTTCTCTGTTGGTCAATTCTGTGATGGGGATCTAGAAGTTGTATTTCGTGAGAAAACTTGCTTTGTTCGTGACTTACAAGGAAACGACCTCATGTCTGGCTCCCGAGGCTCCAATCTTTACACAATTTCAATGTCAGATATGATTGCAACATCTCCGATATGTCTTCTCTCCAAAGCTGAATCGACTAAATCTTGGTTATGGCACAAACGTCTTTCGCACTTGAATTTCCGAACCATGACTGACCTTGCTCGTTATAAACTTGTCGATGGATTTCCAAGATTCCGTTTTACCAAAGATCACTTATGTCCAGCCTGTGAACAAGGTAAAAGTACTCGTGCTCATTTTCCGTCTAAACCTGAGCAAAGTACGAATCATGTCTTACAACTGCTACATATGGATTTGTGTGGACCAATGCGTGTTCAAAGTATCAACGGTAAACGCTACATACTAGTAATCGTCGATGATTTTTCCAGATGGACTTGGGTTTATTTTCTACGAAGTAAAGATCAGGCTCCTTCTATGATCATCACCTTTCTCACTAAAATTCAAGTTCAGTTACGCAACACGGTCCGAATAGTCAGAACTGACAATGGAACTGAATTCAAGAATCAGACACTTCGGTCTTACTATGAGAAAGTGGGAATTGAACATCAAACGTCTATACCTAGAAGCCCAGAACAGAATGGTGTGGTTGAAAGACGCAACAGGACGTTAGTGGAAGCTGCTAGAACTATGTTGATTAATGCTCAATTACCAGATTACTTGTGGGCAGAAGCTGTTTCAACCGCATGTTATACTCAAAACCGTTGCATGATCACAAAACGCCATCGCAAAACACCATATCAAATTGTTCACAAAAGGAAACCGAACATCGATTACTTTCATGTATTTGGAGCACTCTGCTATCCGAAAAATGATCGTGATGATTTAGGTAAACTCAAAGCTAAGGCAGACATCGGAGTGTTCGTTGGATATTGTGAAAATTCCAAAGGTTTTCGGATATGGAATCGTCGAACAAGAGAAATTCAAGAAACCATTCACGCTAATTTCGATGAACTCACCCAAATGGCTTCTGAGCAACACAGCTTAGGACCCGATTTTAATCGTCTTAACCCTCCGGCATCTTCGGCTGAACCATTGCCACTCAACCGCAAAGAATTGGAAACCTTGTTTGCTCCACTGTTTGATGACACAATTGAATACCGTCCTACTGAGGTCCCACCTAATTCCGCTGCTCAACCTGACAATATTCATGTACCAGACTCACCTCAACAAACTTCAACAACTGTTGAGAGAGACGGTCCTCCAATTGCTTCACCATCTACAGTAGAACAAACTGTTTCTAACTCCCGCCACTCAGCTGAAGATCCAACACCACTATCAGTTCCACAATCCGCAGAGCATGATCCTGATGCGTTCTTCAATCCGTTTGCACCAGCTACTACAGTTCCTGATATAGCTGAGTCGTCAACACGCAACTTGGATCCTGCCAACATGCGAGATACATATCAACTACACCCTTCAACACACAAATGGACCCGAGACCATCCTCTAGTTCATATTATTGGCCATCCAGATGCACCAGTTATGACAAGACAACGACTTCACACAGATGGAGAAACTTGCATCTACGCACTCACAGTTTGTCATGAAGAACCCAAGAACATTAAAGATGCTATGACTTATGACAACTGGATTGAATCTATGCAAGAGGAATTTCAGCAATTCATACGATTAGAAGTCTGGGAATTAGTTGAAAGACCTGACGGAGTCTTTGTCATTGGGTTAAAATGGATATGGAAGAATAAGCTTGATGCTGAAGGAACTGTCATCCGTAACAAATCACGTCTGGTAGCGAAAGGATACTCTCAACTGGAAGGTCTAGATTTTGCTGAATCCTTTGCTCCAGTGGCTCGACATGAAGCTGTTCGGATCTTTTTGGCCTATGCTGCACACTGGAACATGGTAGTCTTCCAAATGGATGTCAAAACAGCATTTCTTAATGGAGATCTCCGTGAAGAAGTTTATGTTAGCCAACCTGAAGGCTTCGTTGATCCTGAGCGTCCTAATCATGTTTACCGACTCAAAAAGGCACTCTACGGACTCAAGCAAGCCCCACGGGCGTGGTATGACAAACTGTCTACTTTCTTATTGGCCAATAAATTTTCTAAAGGCTCGGTGGATCCCACACTCTTTACAAAAACCTACGGGGAGGACTTACTTGTTGTTCAAATATATGTCGATGACATCATTTTTGCCTCAACAAAAAGAAGTTACTCTAATGATTTTGCAAAATTAATGAAAGATAATTTTGAAATGTCCATGATGGGTGAACTTTCGTTCTTTCTAGGACTTCAAGTTCATCAATCACCCCGTGGAATTTTTATAAATCAGTCTAAATATGCTCTTGAAATTTTGAAGAAACATGGAATGATGTCTTGTGATACCTATAATACACCAATGGGCTATACCACAAAACTAGATGCTGATTTGCATGGGACTCCTGTTGACCCTACCAAATACCGAAGTATAATTGGGTCCCTCATGTATCTCACAGCTAGTAGACCTGATATAGTATTTGCTGTCTTTATGTGCTCCCGCTATCAGTCATGACCAACTGAAAAACACCTCAGTGAGGTCAAGAGAATCCTTCGATACATAAAGGGAACCATTAATTTGGGGATCTGGTATCCGAAGGATTCTGGCTTTGAACTAATTGCTTTTTCAGATGCTGACCATGCAGGATGCTTAGACACACGCAAAAGTACATCTGGTGGATTACAATTTCTTGGAGACAAACTTGTGTCATGGCAATCTAAGAAGCAGGACTGCACCTCACTGTCATCAACAGAATCTGAATACGTAGCCATGTCTGCCTGTTGTGCTCAAGTCATCTGGATGAGATCACAACTTAAGGACTATGGCTACCTATTCAACAAGATTCCTATCTACTGTGATTCCAAAAGTGCTATTGCCATCTCCTGCAACACAGTACATCACTGCAAATCCAAACACATCGATCTCCGATATCATTTCATCAAAGAGCATGTGGAAAGGGGTACAGTTGAACTTTATTTCGTTGGAACTGAATACCAATTGGCGGACTTACTTACCAAATCCTTGGCACCATCCAGGTTTGCTAGTCTCGTTCACCAGATTGGTATGCGATGTTTGACTCCAGAGGATCTGGAAAAGTTTTTAAAATACAAGTGATTGTCAAACATCAAAACTATCTTTGTAAATATTTTCTCAAAAAAAAAAAAAAAAAAAAAAAAAAAAAAAAAATGCAAGTATAAATCTCTTTCAACTCTAATTTGTTCTAAAAACGTTTCAATCATTTAAAATTAGTGTTGAGGGGGAGAAAACGTAACATTTTTTTTAATATTTCATCTCTTATACTTGCATTTTACCAAAACCATTTATTTTTTTACAAAATATTAATATATTTTTTCTTAGTGTTGATTCAAAAGGATTTCGGGTTACTCTCCTTGACCAAAACCTGTTAATTTTACCATGATTCTAAGGTCGAGGGGGAGTATGACAAGTTGTTCTTATCATTTCTTGGAGTTACGATACGTATATGATAAGTGTATATTATGGTTAGGTATTATGTTTAAATGTGAGTTAAGGTTAAGGGGCTGAAAGTGTCAACTAGTGAAACATGAATTCACCACAGTCAAAACCACACTTTGACCCACCACATTAACTTTTTCCAAACTTCACATTTAATTTTTCACCAACCATATCAAACGACCACAAATCATCTAACTAATCCAAGAATCAATCATCAAATCTGTAACAGGTAACATGTTTTGATCATAATTCTTAACAAAGGTTTTTAATTTTACAACAATCCAACGGTTAAATCAAACACAAATGATTAATTTGTTCTTGAAGTTATGCGTAAAATTAAACCCAGAATTATGTGTTGTTTTGATTGAATTTGGTGGTGGGATTTGTTCATATTATGTTGTTAATCATGTCTGTTAACTCCAATCACTCCCAGAATCGCCAATTGTGCTATTTGTAAATTAGGGTTCATACGTACGAATTGGGGATTATTGTGTTTGTGCATTAAGATTACAATTAGTGATGGGGTTAGTGTTTGAGTATGTCTAGGATCATTCTTACCTGGTTTAATTGGATCTTTATCATGATTTGCTCTTGAATCTTAGGTTTATGGTTCGTAGGTCATATAGCAGATTTAATCGTAAGATTGAGTGGTTGATATTTGTTATAACTTGGTCCACTTGATCATTAGGTTATATGAATCATTAGCCCCATGCCCAATCTTACCCAGAAACATGTTTGATTAAGGATTTGATTAAGTGCTCATGTGTGTTTACGCGTTAAGTAGTTATTGAGCATGTTTACGCGTTAAAATGCATGAAATAAGTGTGTTGGAATGATGTTTGATCAGTGGTAATGTTTGTGCACTTTTCAGGAAATTAACAACTTGCATTTCAAAGGTGAATTTCTGGAATAAGACGTCTTTACGCGTTAAAAGTTCATCCTACGCGTAAGATTGAATCTTACGCGTAAGATTCGACACGTGGACAAATTGTGTCTTGGATAAGACACAGTTTACGCATTAAATTGTTCTTACGCATAAGTTATGATTTTACGCGTATGTCTAGAACTTACGCGTAAGTCATTACCTACGCATAAATTACAATTTACGCCTAAGGAAATTCCTACGCGTAACTTCATTTTTTACGCGTAAGACCTATCTTACGCATAAAATTGATCTTACGCGTAAGTTTCACTTTACGCGTAAAGTTCTAACTTACGCGTAGATTTTGCACTTACGCCTTATTTCTTAACTTACGCGTAAATCAGGTTACGCGTAAATACAACAACTTACGCGTAAACTTGTCAAAATTCCAAATTTTTTCTAAGTGTTAGAAATTTCCAATGTGTAACTTGTTGTAAATGATAAACTTTGGTTGGAATTGAATTGTTTTATGTTTCTAACAAGTAAAATAACTCAAGTTTGTCACATAACATAAGTTTTAACACACACAAACCCCCACTGATCATCATCAAAACATGATAATCTATGTGAACACATGCTTAATGATTGCTAATACTAACATCATCAACAATTGCCATGTTTGTGTGTTTATGATCAATTCAGATGGCAGAACACAATGACATCCCATACGGACCAGAACCTGAACCCATTCGTGCATGGGAAGACACATTTCCTGAAAACTACTCCAGGAAGATTGGAAAGAACAACCTAAGAGTCAACTTCAACAAACTGACATGCAATGAGTCTTCTTGCCTTGTTGCTGTTGATGCTCTCATCTATCACCCGTGCAAAGTTCTTCTCACCAAATCTGCTGCAGTGGCATGCTTCTACATACATCAGTTTTGGCACACAATCCACCTGGACCTCCTGGAAGAGTCCTTTACTTGTATGCTTCACATGAGACAAGTCACGGTCGACAAGGATCTTCTCCGTAGTGCTCTTGGACTTCCCGAACTTGAAACGAATGAAGAGTATGACCAAGTTCCCACTGAAGAAGAATTGATAGAATGGCTGAGAGATATTGGGTATGATGAGTCTGAAGGAGTCATTACTAGTCACTCTAGGGTCAATATCAGATTTCTTCCACAGCCTTGGAGAACTCTCTACATCATAATTGCCAAGTCACTATCTGGCAGAGACACAGGCCATGAACACCCTAAGCTCCAACATCTCAGGCTGTTCTGGGCTATTGCTAATGTCAAGAAGGTTGATTATGCCAGCATTATCTGGGAAGACATTGTGTGGCACATACACCGCAAGACGACCAATATTCCATTCGTCCGTTTCACCAAACTTCTTATTGCAAGCTTCCTCCATGAATATGATGACATTCCTCAAAGATTGAATGATGAGTTCCAGCACACTTACAGGAATGAGGACACACTCAAGGTCATCAAAAGAATGGATACAAGTACAAGGAAACAGGGAAAGAAACTTCCAGATAGCCTCTTAACTGACAAAGTCAAGGCTGGCAATAACTACAAGTACTACCTACAAGCCATTGAAGCAGAGAAAGTTGGGTTCTTGGACGAAGCTGCTCTACCTTCATACATGCAGAAGAAAGGTAAGAAAGGTAGCAAATCGGGCAGCTCAGAAAGTTCTACCAAGTCCAAACCTAAGAAAAAGCCATCATCTAAGGTCAGAATTCCTGCAAAGAAACCTACTGCTGAACCTGGCTGGTTTCCCTCACCTACACCTTCTCCAAAACCTGCTGACTCTGAACAAACCGAATCCGACGAAGGTCCTATTTACAGTGAAGCCTATGCCAATATCACCAAGAAAGTCAATCTTGATGAAATTGACGATAAGGATTTGACGTTTGAAGATTGGGATAATATTATTGACGAATCTGCTGATTATGCTGAATCCCCCTCACACCTCTATCAACGTCCATTCACCAAAGCTCAAACAATTTTGGAAGAAGAAAGGATTAGAAGGAAAAAGATGAAGGAACCAGTTACAGCTGTACAAGAGCCTGAAGGCCTTTCAGTCGAAGAAGAAAATGAACGGGCTCTCAACCTCGGTCTCCTTCACAGCCGAATTGACACATTCAATGCTGATCAACCTCCACCTCCAGTGTTCTCCCAGACCACCGAAGCTGGCGGGTCTAGCAGCATTCCTGAGGCTACCACAGGAATCTCCTCAAACTTAGTTGTTTATGATAATCCCTCAGTGTCTCCCACCGACATTGAAATGACTATGGAAGAGGAAGAAGAGGAAGATCCTATGGATACCGATGCTCCAAGACTTATGTCTATAGAAGAAATAGAGCGTCGAGAAAGAGCTCAGGAAGAGGAACTGAAAAGAAAACAAGAAGCTGAAGAGGCAAGATTAGAAGAGTTGGCTCAAGCCAAACTGGAAGAGACAATCCGTATGGAAGAAAGCCGGAAAACTGAAGAGGCAGCTAAGCTAGCTGAAGAACAGTTAAAGAAAGCAGAAGAAGCTAGGCTAGCTGAGGAACTCAGGCTTAAAGCTGAGGCTGCCACTCTTGCAGAGGAACAAAGGAAAGCTGATGAAGCAGCCAAACTGGCTGAAGAAAAGTCTAAGAAAGAAGAAGAAGCCAGGGTTGCTGAAGAACTAAGTCAGAAAGCTGAAGCTGAAAAACTGGCAGAAGAACTAAGGGTGAAAGAAGCAGCTGCCAAAGATAAGAAAGTTGTACAACCCGAACCACAGAAAGGAGATGTCAAAGACACAACCACCATTATTGAATCATCACAGTCATCACCTCCTGCATCTGAATCAACACATGGCAAATCAATCAAGAAACCGAGCTCCAAAGCCTCTGCTGCATCCAAACTACTCAAGTCTGCTTTCAAAAGAGTGCATGATAAGAAGAGAAGCAAACTAGAAGATCAGGTTGCTAAACTTGCAACCCAGGTTGCCGAACTATCTAAGCTGAACACGAACGTCAACGAGCTACAAGATAAGGTTGACATTTTCCTAGCTAAAGACGTAACAGAGAACTTGGAAGCCGCATTAGCAGCTCAAGCACAAGAATACATGGCACAACACTTAGTGGCTGAGCTGAAAGTACTGCTGGCACCAATGAGAGACGAACTCACCAAGTTCGCTGAGCAAGCAGTTAAGAAAGTTATCCGATCAACAACCTTCACCCTTCGTGCCGATAAGTCTACTGCTCCTCTACCGGGACTATCACTGGATGATTTGGAAGTTCAACTTGCGGACAAGCTGGCAAGCAAACTTAACTTAACTCCTGAAGAAGCCAAAGTCCTGGAAGCACTGAAAGATAAACTGACTAAAGAGACTTGCAGCACAGAGGCCGAAAAGCTGAAACGTCAAAGAGATGATGAAGACAGGGATCCCAATTCTCAGGCAAAGAAACAGAAACAAGCCGAAGGATCCTCATCTCAGCACAAAACACCGGTAATTCCTCCTACCACAACAACTTCCTCACAACAACCGAAGGCATCCGGTTCTGCTCCCAAAGCACATGATCACTTTGAATACACCGGTGGTGACGACATTCCTATGCCCGATGAAGTTCCAGAACCATCTCCTAAGCAGAAGAAGAAAGTTAAGAAAGGAAAGCATCAGCAACCTCAACCGGATACCTCAACTAAAGGCACCAAACCAAAGAAACCCAAAACCGTCCTTCGCTGGCTAGACCAAGACAATAGTGCCGAATACTCCTGGTTTGAGAAGATGATAAATTCGCAACCACCACTGGAAGACAATCATGAACCTCAAGATGGTCGTACAGTGGAATATGCTCAAATGATTCAGCAAAAGTTTAAGATGAAAAAGATGAATAAGAAAGAGCTGCGAAGAATCAAAAATGATGCTTTCAATCTTCTGAAAGATCGGTCTGCTAACTCAATCGAGCTTGAATATCATCTGGAAAATATTGCTCGCGCTATGTCAAGCAATATTGACTGGATCAACCCAGAATCATATGTCGACCCGGTCACAAAGAAAACCGCACCTTACATTACTGACTGGTCCAAACCACTACCGATGATTGGGAAGCCTAAGGAACCAAAGATCCCGTACAAGTTCTTCTACAACACAGACTTGGAATTCCTGACACTTGGCAGCAAGATCGAGAAGAAGTATGTTACCTCACTCGCCTTTCTCCCTGCAGCTCGATATCTCAACAATGCCATCGAAGAAGAAGCTTCAGCATTATTCGTCGACAAAATTGTTGAATATGACCGGGATGCACTTTATGGTATTCATCATTGGCCAACCAACCGGGCACAGTACTATCGAAGCAGCAGACTTAATCAGACGATGGGTGATGTAGAAAGTGATCTGAAAATTGTCTCCATTCAATTCATCTCGACTGTCACGTTCTTTGGGTACCCCTTTCTCAGCAAAATCACATTGAAAAGGCTTGATGAAAAGGAGTACGATATTTCCGAGTCTGACTTTCCACGACTACGTCTCAACGACATTGAAGACATGTACCTGCTCAAAGTTCAAGGAAAACTCTGTGGCTTGCCTAAAGAGATGCAGCTTGCCTTTATCCAAGCTCTTCTAATCTACATCAGGCAGATTGTCATAAGAGAAAGAGTTGAAGATCTTCAGTTAGGTGTGGAAAGTTACCAGAAGAAGCTCAATCTCACCAAACCAAACCTGTTTGACATCCCCGAACTTCAACATCTACCTCAATACTCCTTGATCAGACGACCATTTGGGTTCACCTACCGAAGTGCTAACGGTCGCAACTGCTTTATGGGTTATGAAGAAATTCATAAGTTCTGTGATGAAACTCTTAAGTTCGTCAGAGATGGGATCAAAGGCAGAGTCAATGACATTGAACTAGGAAAATCCAAAAGGTGGAACACCAATGAAGCACGGGATGCTCGCAGATTTATCTTAAGGATTGAGAACAGATTGAAGCGCAGGGATCAGTTCCGAAGGTTGGAGAGTTATGTTGGAGGCAGATCCAAATTTCCGGTGCTGACATTTCAGAGGCCTGATTGGTAAATCATTGTAAGCATTTGATTTGATTTGTCAATAATTTACTTCATAATGGCTTGTGCACGCATTACAGTGCACAACCCGAACTTGTAAAGAAAGGACCCTGAGGTACGCTTCAGTGCCTCAATCCTAACATAAGGAGCGAAGGCTTCTTATTTTTGAGTAGAATTAATCAAACCTTTATGCTTTTTTCATATTTCTGCTCAAAAGGACAAGTATTTCACCTCAATAAGACCTAATCACTTGTTGAGGGGGAGCACTTGTCAAAACTACATACTTTGCTCAAAATCAAAAGGTTCTTGGTGAATCTCCCCATAAGACTCAAAAAGGCATATTTTAATCCAAAAGATTGTCAAAAACATCATTTTATATGCTATTTTTGAGGGGGAGAAAATGAAAAATATGATTAAAATACACGAAGTCAATGCTTAAAAGTTGTATCATGTGCGAGCTAGACTCAGAATGGACCCAGGAATTGACGAGAGAATAAATGTTTGTAACATCGAAAAGACTTATCCTCGACGGGTAATAACATCAAGTTAGTTACTAGAGCTAGTTGTCACCTAAAAACTGACAATGGAACTCTTTAACTAACCACGTAAGCGTGTCTCGAAAAGGATTAGTCTTAGTAGATATGTACCGTCTCGAGAAACTTTCTGTGGACTTGACCAGGCCGGGTAATAACTTCAAGCCAGTTTAACTGGTGATGTAAGCGTGTCTCGAATCGGTCTTGCTCACGGAAAGTGGATCAATTCTAAAGTGCTTGCTCCTCCCGCATGAGCAAATTTATTAAACACTTATGAGCACATGTGCAGGGGGAGCCCTTCAAAAGTGAACACAAAACTCTCAAAGTGTTAACCAAAATATTTGATTATCACAAATACTTTGAGAGATTTTCAATCAAAGGTTTCTTGGCTACTGTCGGAGTTATAAGGTGATTAAGATAGGAATATCCGTCCTATGATCCGCCAGAGCCGGAGGGATCTACCCAAGGACATCTCCCATAGTTAGAATTAGAAGTCCTTAGGTTTGATACGAAAAAAGGAGAAAAGAATGAAAGGGAAAGAAGGAGTTGAAGAATTAAAAAGAAAAGTAAAGTAAAGGGTGAAAAGAAATAGCCCTCCAGATGATTCAACCTTAGGGCAGACACCGGGTTCAATACGTATGCTACTGGTTGTTGCTAAGGCAACGCCGGTATTGAAGACAAAGTCGTCATGGACCCAGTGACGCAATGCACTAAACCTTCTTAACCACTCAAGTTCTCTTAAAAGAGCTTGTTTCATTCTCACGGGGAACCCGCATAACCTATCGACCTATCTCTTAGAGACGGTTGATATTGAAGAAGGACATCCCCAGTCTCCGCATAGGAAACCTAGGTGTGCACTTATTGAGTCTAGAGCCTTGAGATGCATCAAAGATCTCTTAGGAACACTTAGTACTTCTACGACTGGTGTTCTACATCAATGGGCATCAGTTGTAAACTATCGAGTCCTTCGCAGATCTAAGCAATCTGCCGAGAACGTTTATGAGAGGATTACTTATGTATTTCTCAATGATTGAACGGAAATCCTGCCAGGGTCATCATCAAACAGCCCTGACAGCAGGTCACTTCGGTAACCTCACAAGGGTTACGCTTAGTGTTTGCGGTGGTTACATCTCGGTCTACAGTCGTGGAGTGATCCCCAGCGACTCACCCAGTCATTGAGCTACTTAGTAGGTCTAGTAAGCTCCTTCGGGAGTATCTGATATGGGAACGGCCAGGATAAGGATTAGAAGGAGTCTTCACAATATGCTGTTGACAAGCTCTAATTCCTTATCCGTAAGTACCGGTGATTTATTGCTAACTGTCTACTCGCAGGTACCTCACGTTCATGATGACGGATTCCACATGCTCATACATGCATCTTAAAGTCATCAAAAGCTCCCTCAAAGATCAAAGCAACACAAAGTTCAAAGAAAGATTCTACGCCAAAAAGAAGAATCTACAAAGTATAAAGACCAAAGATCTTATGTGAAAGAAAGGGACTACGTGCATGTATAAGTCAGAATTCGAAGATGTATGAGCATGTTGGAATGGCGGACAACCACCACAGACGCAGGAGTGACAAAACGGCAGATTACTTCATAACATTATCACTACAACATCATCAAAGAACAAAGACAAAGAGCAAAGTATATCCATCATTATTCTAATCATTTCTGAAGACGTCTAAAGCTATGAAAGTCAAAGATTAAGACGAAGACGTCAAGCAACCCTGATGACCGACCCTTAGGGGGAGATTGTTGGAACCATAGTTTTACTATTTTATCAAGTCTCGGTCATTACATTTTGTAATAGGTTGCTTAGTTTATTTTACTTATTTAGTATTTGTTACAAGGCTTAAGTGTTAAAGCCCCATGGGCCTTAAAGCCCACGTTTTTATGAAAGGAAGGAGGAAGGGAGTGTTGCCCTAGTCCTCCTCCTATAAATACCATGCTAATGTACTCATTATAATTGTTGGTTATTAGATTACCTTAAGGAAACTCTTGCACTTTTTATCTTTCTTATTATCTTATAATCAACCAAGTCTATTTCTCATCTCATCTCTTTTTATATCATACTTGTGTTTACTAAATGGTGACCTAACAATAACATAGCACTTCATACTTGTTAGACGATCGTTTATGTATAATGAATAAAATATAACTTTATACCTCCTCATGTCAAGAGCAACAAATGGAATCAATCTTTCAGAAAAAAGTTGAGCAATGATCTGAAATTACAAAATAGTTGGACATAGAAATTGAAGATAGAGAAAAGGATGTTGTGTTCACTTTTATTTTATTATAATAAGTGTAAATAAGAACAATGTTGCACCTGGCCAACACGTCCAAACCCACATATAATGATATGATCTTGCAAATCATATGTCTAAAAAAGCAACAAAATGTGTTTGATGTTATTAATCACAAATATATCTAAAGAGATGCACCAATGAATAATTACAGAACTTATATACCTCACTCTCATTAAGTAATAAACTACCGACATCATGCTGCTCAAAACGTAACGCTATTAACAGGCCTCCAGCAGCTAACCATGGTGTGAGTGCCATTAATATCCCACCACAAGAAACAACAATGAATATAACTGAGTCACTATACCCTGGAAACAGTTATACACATGAGATGTTGGACGAATATTTATGCAACGGCAATGGTTATCAACAAGCCAATAATATTGGTTTGGATGTCGTGACTAATAGTCACTATTAGTCACTAAACATGTATCACCAAAAGTTAGTATGACACTTTTTACTGAATGTGTTACATCTTAATATACATGAAATCCCTTTGATTGTGCGGGTAAGTAACTGAAGTTGGTTCAAAAAAATGACTAAAACATTTAACTGAAGCAAATAATGTAAAAACGACACCATATAAAACGCGGACAAAAGACAGAATGAATCACATAGATTAGTAAAACATACCACATGCTAAAACTTGTCTCTGTAATCGAAGTACCAAGTTGTGTTATTTCATCATCGAACACCTATTACAAAATTACAAGATAATATTGGGCTTGAATTCACATTCAGGCATTTTATAAAACTTCATATTAACACCACTTGTAATCTCAGTTAAAGAATCCATATACTCCGTAGCTTGATATAACATATCCGTTTCAAGTAAAAAATATCTAATTAACACAAAATAAAGGACAAAATGAAATCTTACCAGGCCGACCGCTAGTGAGGTTGGATCATGGATTTAGGGTTTTATGTTACAATGAGGATGCGATTGAGATTTTGTTTGATTATCCTCGTGTGATTTTTCTTCTTTAGTGAATAGATACACAATATGATTTTGAAATCTTTCAGTAAAAAATTAAAATTCAAATGTTCGATAAAGATGGAATGTGAATATTGAATGAATGATTGAGATAGAATGATACAGATTTTTTGGGTGTGATTAGTGAGTAAAAACTCAATCAGGCGTGATTTTAGGTTTTCTGAATATTTGAATTCGTATGTAACTGCAAATTAAGGCATGGATATTTTGTTTTCAAAGCTTTTAACACAAATACTCAAGTAATCTAGTGGTTGTCATCCTTAAGTGTTGAAGGCGAGGTCAAGGGTTCGAGTCCCATGATTAGCCTTTTTATTCGTCCAGATTTTATTGCATGGGGTGTGTGTGCCATGTAGGCAATCCAGTAGGCAATGACATGGCATTCCCTTGCTTAGGTGTCGCTTCCATGGTAGGCTATTATATAGTGGAGGATATATATATATATATATATATATATATATATATATATATATATATATATATATATATATATATATATATATATATATATATATATATGTAGGCTATATATATATATATATATATATATATATATATATATATATATATATATATATATATATATATATATATATATATTAATTATTTAATAAATGTACTCTTCGTGTATTAACGTGTGTGCCCCCAATAGGCTCACACATTTTTATTCATATAATGGCTAATCTAACTACCATAACCCAACAGCTCCCACTTGGGAGTGGGAGTAGCAGACAACACATATACTAGCGACAGAAACGTCTAGCTACACTCACATTCATTATTTAACTAGAAATGTTTGAGATAAGTTTCAAAAAAATATTCTTAGTAGCATGGTTATTTATGTCTTGCTTTTATCATCCTTTGTTATAGATACCGTTAAACCATGAATATGGATCCTAACTCATTCCATATAGTTTAACCATTTAGATTCTCGTTATAGAATTTTAATCAGATATACCAAATGTAATCAAGAATCATCTTGCATTACCCTTTTGGTTCGGCCGAAGAATTATCTGATTAATTCTGGAGAGGGCCCATGGTATCTTTCTGCACATATCAGGTGGAGTAACAAATCCTTTGTTGACTACAAGTGTTGTGGATGCTGCTTCACTTCACTCTGAAAATAGCTTTTATAACTACCTTATTCAGGAGAACGTTTATAATTACAAAAGTGATATCCACACATAAGATGACTTAATAAACCATTTTAAACATCTTACTCATGACAAGGATCCAAAAGTAAATGTTTGAAAGTTGGGGTATCCAATATGCATCCCTTGTGAATACATATGAGTTTAGCAGGAACAATCCACATTCTCATAGAATATAACCAACACTCACATTTGCCTTGCATAACAATATTCCCATATTGTTAACCGACAATGGATATCTTTAGAATGATAAAATATTCAAGGATTAAACATGCAAATATAGGATAACAATTATTATATGAATGAATAACAGATACCAAGTATCTTTATTCGTCATAAAGTAAAAATTTTCTTACAATCCCAATTATCCAAATACTAAAAACAGATATGCATGAGACTAATTAGTAAGTTGAAGTCTAATGTTTCCAACATTCTCAACTTTTCTTTGCAAGAAAACTAAATAGTCATCTGAGTAAACTTTCTGAATACTAGTTTAAAATTTCACATATAGTGAGGGATTTGAAATGTATGATGAGTGTCTTATCTCATATGCTCATACTATTGCAAGTGTCATAGTATGGAGATGTCGCCCTACCTTTCATAAGACATTAGAAGTCAAAGACATTCTGACAATCATCTTTAAAGTTTCTTAAAATGTAAAGTATTCTTATTCCTTAATGTGTGATGCAACAATGCTCTTCGTTGAGCATATCTAGTTAGCAGATTTAGCATAAATGATAAAATCCTACTTAACTAGTTTTAATTATCCTCTAGCATCATTGTACGTATAAAACACTATGCTTTATAATTCGTAAACATTTGTATCAACAATAATCTAAATACTCTCAATTAGATATTGTTGTTGTTAGCTCATCTTGCTTTTGTACAAAAGTAACAACCAGTCGCATACACAATATAATATATACATGACAAATCCTTAGTTAAAAACATAAGGTTTCCTTTAATGTAATAAATTATTCTAAGTTAAATATACTAGTTAAGACTTGATTCAATGATATATTGCATTTATGTTGGACTTAATTTACCGCATATGTTTATTCCGAATAAACATTTATTCCAAGGTTGTTTGTTCTATTCTCTAAATCCCAAGTGAAGTTTCATTCCAAGCTTAAGGATTAATATCTAGCTTAAATGGAATGATATCCTCAATATGTTATACAATATATGGATTTTAAGGAAAAGATAGTGCTCCCACTTAATGTCAGATGTACTCAGGAATTATCTTAATCCAATCAAACTGTAATTAAATTCAAGATCTTAGCTCCTAGATGCATGATCCAATCCAAACTTGGATTGCTTAAACTTGTATACTACATAAAGATTATATAGACTCATAACCCTTTTGATTACACACCGTCCTCACAAAAGGTAATCATAAAAGAAAGATTTATAAAACTTAATTGCCATATTCCACATTTAGGGAAACTTGTATAACAATTAATTATCTTTATTTAATTAATGCGTGTATATAAGAAAATCTAATCACATTCAATTGTATGAGTATGATTAAAAACTTCTTATTATAAACCATGTGCATTAATCATGTATACATTTTTGTCCTTTTAAGCCTTTCTTCAAAAGAAACTTGTTCCAACCTTATAGGTTACATATAAGGCGAAATAACAATCAAGATCAAAACATTGATTTACCTTTTAAGGACTGCATCTTATCATTCATAGTTCTAAGACATTTATTAGATTTAAGATGTGATAATGTACCTTAGTAGTTAGCAGATTTACAATGATCTTCTAACTTATATCCCTTAGCATTGATATTAAAATATCACTCAAGTGATGAGGCATCCTTGCGGATTTATGAATAAGGGTAACATTATACTTCGGTCAACATTTACATCTTTAACCTTAGTATGACATTAATAAGTGGATTTTAAAAGGTTATGTATTTGTTCTTGAATATTTTCAAGATTTGTAGATGCTCCCACTTACTTTTGTAAGTAGAGACAATTATCTAAATACTAAGTATTTAAGCAACAATAAATTGTTCTTTATTTGGGAACCACAAAATACATTTTAAGTTCTCATCTCTAGATTGTTAATCAAATGCTTTATAAGATTTTAATAAATTCAGAACTTTAATCAAGACATAGTGGGATTCCTTCCAAGAACCCTAATTAAGGTTTATAGCAAAACCCTAATTCTTGTATCACCCTTTTACCAAAAACCTTATCATAGGTTTGTGTTACGTCGAGCTAGGAGGAACACCAACACTACAATCGTCAAGCTAGGACGTGTAGGAAAATTGAAAACCCAAAAGATTTTAGGATTCGATTGGTTTGAGTAGTACAACGGAAAATCCCTAAGGGTTTAGGGGTTTCGTTTGTGGGTTGTCTTAAATACCTTCTAGGTTTGAACTATGTTGAGTGTATCCATGACACACGCAATTTTCTAACCTTGATAGAATTTTGGAGGCAGAGTAATTAAACTATCATGAATAAAACAATATGAATATTGTTTGTTTCAACCTATTAAACATACCACAATAATGTGGTATTCTATAAGTGTTTGTGAGACTATATCAGAATTTCATAGATAACTTAATTCTCTTTGGATTAAATACTTTTCAATTTGGTCGAGCCAAATTACATATTAAGTATTTTTGAACCAAGTGCATGCTATAATGTATATTTCTTGAATAATATAAGAACCTTATGTTCACGTGTTCACACAAGAAGACATAGCTATTCAAGAATTATATGTTCATGTGTTTACAAGAAAACAGAACATGTCAATAATACATTATAAGTCTTTGAATAATTCAAAGACCTCATTTTTATGTGTTAACTAGAAGACATAAAATTTTTACTATATACTTTATGTTATAAGTTATTGATTAATTCAAGGACTTTTTAATTATGTTTCAACATGTAAATATAATTATACTAACAAAAGTAATCATGAACGCAAACTCTTGAATTCTGTAGTAATTTCAAGTTAATTTTATACTTTAGAATTATGATTATTATAATTTAACCATAATTATATAAACTAAAACATGTAGTCAAAATAATAATGTACGACACACAATAATAATAATGTACGAGAAGCAAGTAAGTAAACAAGTAAAGAATGAGAGATGGAAAGATCAAACCGAGAGACAAAGGATTTATAGTGGTTCGGCTACAAGGACACCTTCCTTGCCCTACTCCACACCCCGAGCACCGAACTCGAGAGTTTTCTTCACTAAGTCAATAACCTCCCTTATGGCGGAGAAAACCGTACACACCAAAAGCTTACACCAATTAACGACACAAAGCAAAATGTCGAGTTTTAATCGTAGCTAGAACCAATCTCACACCAAATATCACACCACAACTTCTTCACACCTTTTACTTCTTCAACACTTCTTCACACCACAAGTATCTTCACGCCTTCACAAAATACTTCACGACTTCAATGTCTTGCAACTTCAAAACTTCAAAGCACCAATGTCTCACAACTTCAAACCAATAATATCTTTGCACCTTCAAGCCACTAGAGTCTTCACAACTTCAATCTACTAATGTCTTCTAGTCTTCTCCACTTGGAAGCTTCAATTTCTTCACTACTAGCCACTATTGCTACTCTCTCCTATCTTCACTACTATCCAACACTACTTCTTCACTTCAAGTTCCACTTCACATTTACAACAATTCTAGATTCTACAACTAAATCTAGCTAACTAATACATACACCTTATTCACCAAAATATGAAAGATCAACAAGATGAAACAAACAAACAACTTAGATAGCAAGATGATACTAAGTTGTAATACTTCTAATAGAAGTATTCTTCTCTTTACACTTGAGTGTTGAGGTTTGAATCACTCTGAAACAAAGATCAAAGTATATAAGATCAAAGGATTTTTAGAGGATGGAGAAGGATGTTTAGATCAGAAAGTTTATAGTGCAAAAAGGTGAGAAAAATATGTGGAATGATCCAATATTTATAGGGCCAGAAAATACTATTCTGGAGCGTGCCGGTCCCCTTAATTAGGGGGCGGTCCCCTTAATGATTAAGGGGGGCGCCTAGTAAAATTAAGGGGGGCCGCCCTCCTGAACGTTGGATTTTCTTGTCTTTTTGTGAGGGAAATTTGTCTGGATTAGATTTGCCATTTTTGGTTGAAAATTTGAATTCACAAATTTGTAATGAATTAAACATATTCTTTTAATTTCAAAAATGTTTTACAAAAGATATAAAATGTTTTGTGACATTTTATAAATATCTAGTGATTAACAAAAGTGTTCCTTTGATCTTGTAGTACATTAGACACTTTGTTTACTCATACCTTAAATGATTAAATGGTAAAGATGAGTATTTACTACTAAATACTTGTTTATGTCATAATCTTTGGTTTGATGAGTTTTCGTTTTGTGATTATCAAAACATAGAGATATCGAAATATATGAATAACGTTTTTAGTCATTTATTTATATCAACAATCTCCCCCTTTTTGATGATTACAAAACCTAAACTCATTAAATCCAAAAATTAATTTTTAGACAAGTATTAAGTGAGTTTATATTCACTTCTCCCCCTTTTTGTAAAATCAAAAAGGTTTAAGCCAATAGAAAGGAAGCTCCCCCTTGATGTATGGTCCCCCTCATTTGAGGGCACCAAGGGTTCGAGAATTGGAATTTTTGCAAGAAAAATATTAGAAGCACAAGCATGGCACAAGCCAACACATATATCATAATACCAACAATTAATAAGCATAGCAAAAGATAATAAGGAACACATATTAAGTCATTCATTGATAGAAAA